>JABUQX010040041.1:0-5000 GCA_015478945.1 Trachelipus rathkii | reverse complement strand
TTTCTCAGTCATAGTGTGGATGTAACTTTGTTACTCCATAAAAGTGAATTTTTTTTTTTATCAAAAAAAGAGCTTTGTTCATTTTATTAAGTATGAATTGGATATATATTTTTATTATGCGTAATTGAATAAATAGTTATCTAGAAATTTGTTTATCTCTTCCTCCAAAGTAAACATTTATATTTCTTTAAGTTTCTAAAATATAATAAATAGGTGGTCTTTTTCATACATTAAACAAATTTACAATATAACAAATTAATAGGAAGTATTGGTCATTGCGTATTGGTATTTGCTGAAAATTCCAGTAATTGGTATTGGATGGTAATTTGGCAGTAGCATCAATGAGATTATTGGTATTGGCCAACAATTCAGTTCTGGCACATCACTAAAGAAAATTTTTTAGATTTACGATTCAAGATTTTAAATCATTTTAAAAATTAAATTAACTTATTTCATATTACATCCGAGATGGAAAATTTCCAAATTTTTCAGGTTGACATTTTTTTTTCTTTTTTTGATCATTTAAATAATGAAAAAGTTTTGAAAACTTGTAATTCAAATTAATTTCAGTGGAAAATGTTAAATATTTAACGACTTGCATCTTTGATTATGATTTAAATGGACAATTTTTCCTAGGAATGAACTTGGAGACCAGATTAAGAAAAGGTTATGAAAAATGATAAATCTGAAGAGAGTGAGAAGATAATGATGCAAAATGTTGCTGGTTGGAGATGCAAGAGTAATGGGTGCATTTTTAAAAGATGAGAAGTTATCTTTACTTTATTTGATAAAATGTTGAAAACCATTTACTAACATTTCTAGAATGACTTTAAAAACATAAAATATATTATGCTAAATAAAAGAAGGTTAAACCGTGCCGAAAACTGCTATTTCAAAGATACATGAAGTAATATGGATGAACATGTTATTTGATAGGCATAGAAAAATAATGAAAATATTAATTGTGGTAATGATGATGGTAGTGATAATGATATTATTAATAATAACACCCCCTCCTTGATTAGGGCTCTGCCCGTGAGTGGTGGATGACATCTGTAAAATTATTATATATATATATATTATATATTATATATATATATATATATATATATAATATATATATATATATATATATATATATAATATTATATATAGTAATATATATACAGAAATCGTATTTAGGGGGGGGGCCAGGGGGGCCATGGCCCCCCCCGAAATTTTCTAGACACTAAAAATTTTTAGGTATCATATCCGTTAATAATATAAAGTGCAGAAGTTAAACTAATTTTTTTTTATAATTCGTCGCTGTCAGGAACAAATCTCGTATGTCCATTAGTTAAAACTAAACTTGAAACCATTAGAGAAAATGCAACATTAGAATTTCAGCTGATTTTTGAAGAATGTGTAAGCGCATCTGAATCTGAACTGAGTACTGAAATTGCTGTACCAAGAATTAACAAATTCCAAAAATACAGACCAATTCTACTTCCGACCACAGACTTATTATCGCACATTTATTTTTATACCATTTTTGATGATTTATATCAGCATTAGGAGAGAAGTTTTTAAATTTTCCTTGCAATTTGTCATACCGAACGGGTGTAATGTGTCAAATGAGAAGATAAACGATTGTGTAATATTTTACAAGGAAAATCTCGATAGCTCAAGCGAAGAGTAGTAAAAGCAGAATGGGATTTATGGAAGTTGAAATGGCATCACAGCAAAGGTCGCTCAAAAACCGCAATAGATGGACAAGTTTCTTGTTCGCAGTCACAATATCCAAATATTTACATCTTGTTGCAAATACTGACAATTTTACCCGTGTTTAATGCTTCAGTAGAAAGAAGCTTTTCAACATTAAGACTTCTGAAAGACTACTTGAGAAATACTATTGGAGGTGAAAGACTTATTGGACTTGCCCTCCTCTACATACATCGAAATATTGAAATAAAAATTGAAGATGTTATCTCGGACTTCGCTCACTCTCATGTCAAGCGATTAAATTTAACAATTTAGGTAAAATGATTTTAGTAATTTCATTATAAATTCTTCCATTTTTTTCTTGAGGAATATTAATATTTTTTCTTTCATGTATAATATAATATATATATATATATATATATATATAATTATATATATATATATATATATATATTATCTATAATATATATAATATATATATATATATATATATATATATTATATATATATAAAGAACGATTTTGTTTGGCCCCCCCAAAAAAATTTACTGGATACGCCACTGTATATATAATATATATAATTTTATATATATATATATATATATATAATATATTATATATATATATATATATATATTATATATATATATGACCTTTTCTGTTTTACGCTTCCGTCAGTTTTGAATTTTTTTTGTTTGTTTTTAATATATTTCTAGTATATTATCCTAACAATTCAATTGAAAGTGGACTAGGGACCGACCGGGGCGGGAATTTTGCTCGGGGGCCGGGGCCGGGGCCGGGGCTGCTCTAATTTAGCCGGGCCGGGGGTAGCTAAAATTAGAAATGTAAGTCCAAAACACTGAAAGTCTAAAACTTAGGATGAAAATTAAATACAATTTCAATTTAATTAATAATTTAAATTATAAAAAAAGGAATACATTATAATTAATTCAATTAAATAAATATTTTCGAAAGAAAATTCTTTAGAAAATAATTGATTTTCTAGAAGAATAAGCTAGTATTATAATATATATATATATATATATATATATATATATATATATATATATATTATATATATAATATATATATATATATTTATATATATATATATATATATATATATATATATATATATATATATATAATACTATATATATATATATATATATATTAAAAACTACTTTGTCGTAGTGATATATTTACTTTAGAGAGGAAGCCCTTGGATTCTTTTTTAATATTATGCTTTACTGTCACTTCATTTTTTTACTAAATGTACACAAATAAAAACATTGTGAAAGACACTTTTTTTTTAATGAAAAAATTTTAAAAAGAAAGCTTAATTTTCGTCCCGACACGCGAAACCTCTTCAGGCTAAGGGACTGGATTTTCTTTCTTGATCTTCATCAGTTCAAGTGTGTTTTCAGTTGGTCTGCTATTTTCTTCATGGTGTTGTTGAATTATTTTGATGTTTCAGATATTCATTTTGTTTAAAATCTATCTTAACTTCACCTGGATGCTTATTGTAGTTGTTACTATTTATAAATGCAAAGGATCCATGATTTTGTTTTTTCGATGGTCGTGTGATGATATTTCTGTCATCTTTATTGTTAGATATGTGAGTAGATGTGGCCTGTGTGACGCTTCTATGACTTGCCTAAGCTGAATTATGCTGTCCTTGTGCAGGTCATCGTATGTTGATTTTTTCTTCTTTGCAAATCTATTGTTTCACCTATATATGTTTTATGGCAAGTATTGCAGGGGATGTGATATATTCAGCTGGGGGAGATTTCTTTTCGTTTTGGGGGTTTTGAGAATGTTTTTAATTGGTGAATTTATTTGTATGGATGAGTGTCAATATTTTTTTGCTTAATATTCTAGTTTTAACGATATAATGGTATTGAGGAATTGGTAAATAAGGAGGTGTTGCTATTTTCGGGGGAAAAGGTGCTATAGTACCTCTTGTTTGCTTTGTTTTTGTTAAATTCTTTTGTGATGAAAAACTCAGTATGGACAGTAAAGTGATTTGAAAGTATTGTGGATGTATTTTGTGTTTCTTGTGCTATAGAAGAGGGGGAAAGCATATACGAAAGGCACGGAGAAATAGAGATAACAGAACAGCTAATTTTTGTGTTTAGGGAATGATTAGATAGCCAATGTAATTAGTTTGGTGCGAATGTTGGTTTCTATATTATAGTAAATTGCAAGTAATTGTTATTCCATGTGATTAAGGTATCGAGGAAGGGATAGAGTTGTTGGAAGGCATTTCTATCGTATACTGAACTGAAGGTTGAATAGAGTTAATATAGTTTAGGACATATTAAGGTTTGTGTTGTGAGGGAGGGAGACAAAAATGTCATCTAAATATTCAAATCCATAAACTATTGTTTATAAGGGTGGGGAAAATATGATAAAATTCGTTGTAGGTGTTCCAATATATGTTTACCTGAGTATGGAGACAGTGGGATTCCATACTCAGGCCGAAGTTTGTTTGTAATTTTGCCATTAAATGAAAGAGAAGTTTATGTTGTAATGAGAGATTGACCTTCCCGTTTCATATATTAAAACAGCTCATTAATCTCTCATTAAAACATAACTTCTTTCATTTTAATGGCAAATATTAAAAACAAACTTTCGGCCTGAGTATGGAATCCCCACTGTCTCCCATACTCAGTAACAATAATGGAACAACAGACTTTTATCATATTTTTACCCACCCTTTATTAAACAATAATGTTAATGGATTAGATATGTAGATGACATTTTGTCTCCCTCCCTCACAACACCAACCCTAATGATGGCCTAAACTATATTAACTCTATTCATCCTTCACTTCAGTATACGATAGAAATGCTTCCAACAACCTATCCGCCTTCCATCGATACTTAAATCGACATGCATGAACTTAGCAATTCTTGCAAATTCTCATGCACATATTTTAGATAACTAACACACACGTACAATACTCGCCGACGTCGACCATAGTTAACGATGCCAAACTATATGACAGATTGGCTATCTAATCATTCCCCAAACACAAAATTAGCTTTTCTGTCATCTCTATTTCTCCTTGCCTTTCGTATATGCTCTCCCCCTCTTATAGCACAAGAAACTAAATACCATCGCGACTTAATACTTTCAGGAATCACTTTACTATCCTGTTAGTTTTTTCATGCCACAAAAGCATTAACAAAGCAAAAAAGATAGGTACTTATGTGCAGCCTGTTCGCCTCCTCGAAGAAATAGCAACACCCCTTGTGTTACCAATTACTCAATTAACCATTATATTCGTTAAAACGA
>JABUQX010040040.1:47500-59754 GCA_015478945.1 Trachelipus rathkii | reverse complement strand
AGAGATACCAGGATTGTTGTTGAATATTTAGCATTTCATATTAATATGGGTAGTGAGACACTGAAATACCTTCAGGGAACATGAACTCAGTTTCCATTTTAGGAATGTTTCACGTAGCGTGTGAAAAGCGACCATAGGTTTGAAAGTCCAGATTTCAACAATCTTGACAATTATGTAGCCTTTTTTCACAAGCTTAATTTTGGCACTGGTGATGTTAAAGACACCAATTAATTTAAACGCTGTTATCAGTGTTGAGTATCACTAAACCTTCGTAAACCTTATTTTTCACGCACGTTCATATAGAGTGAATATAAGTCTTTCTTTATAGCCTCCCGGTAAAACAGGAACGTGTAGAGTTTGGGCGCGAGTGAACAGACGTAAGCCATACCTCCGAAATAATTTCTCATGCTCATGTTCGCTATGTATCCGGAATGCTAGAGATAATCTACTTCCTACAAAGTTTCTCAGGGATCTGGTGGAGAACTCTGATGATTTCTTTGAACCCATGGGTACAATACGATGTGAAATCCTAAGTAATAAGTTGTTGGACACCGTCTGTTGGAGGGAGTAATATCCAAAATGTCTGGTAATTGACCTCCGTACAATGGGTCACCAAATAATTAAGTGTATATTGACGATGTCGTTACCTATTCTATTGACATACGGTTTCAGAAGTTCTGTATCCTCCACTTCTTCTGGGTAAGCGTGCAGTATTCTTACCATGCATTTTTCTTTCTTTTTCCCCTGTCGCAATCCCTGAACCCTTTTTCACAGCTTCAAAACCTGCCTCTTTCTGTATGATTCTCCTGCAGCATGGTATTCTATACCTTTCGAGACTGGAAACACTCTTGATCTAACTACCTGGTTCTCAAACAGCTGTGATGCTCCATGTAGCCAGATACATCCATGGAAATATAATCACTATGCTTTCTTTTTCCACTGGTGCCAGCATCGGTTGCAGATGCTGCGTCATCCATCCTCCACCTTGTTCATTCCTTAGCTTCATCGTTTGTCTAAACTTGAACGCGCATGAGGGTTACAAAGGCGTTTTCCATCCAATTAAGGTGTATAACAACAACAGGCATCCTCTGTGTACCCATGAGGATATTCGCATTTATTCTTAAGTTTAAACACTTCGCTCAACCGCCGTTCAGGGCATGGGTATGCTTTGTCAGTGTATCTTCTCATGAATGCATACCATCGATTACCTTCAGACAATAAATTCTTATCAACCGTCTCTACTGATGTACAACAGTATTAAATTATCATAATAATGAGTTTAAAGACTCTAAAACAAAGTGAAGCAACTTTGTACACAAATTTTTTAAACATCTATTGGCAACAATTCAATGAACTTCTTTCGATTCAATTTGACGGTACAAATGTCGACTCCCCTCTACACAATTAATTGTAGATTCAATTCGATTTATGTCCACTACTCTTTTCTTTTTGAATGAGCTATACATTGTTAAATTCTCGTTCTTAATTCGTCCGCATTGCTCAGTTTCAATAACTCTCTAGCAAAGATATTCGGCCAGCATAATTTACATTATCCAGAGTAAAATCTTTACGAA
Source organism: Trachelipus rathkii (assembly GCA_015478945.1). Taxonomy (NCBI): domain Eukaryota; kingdom Metazoa; phylum Arthropoda; class Malacostraca; order Isopoda; family Trachelipodidae; genus Trachelipus; species Trachelipus rathkii. The sequence goes on along the minus strand of JABUQX010040040.1, from coordinate 58,180 downwards.
AGAACCCTTTAGCTATATCACCTTAAAGCCCATACATTTTGGCAGCTTCTTCAAAGCACAGGGTATGTATAAGAAGGTATCTTTTAAATGTAATGTGTATGTGGAGCCGTCATAGTAATGATCTTTGTGCCTCGTTTTACAGGGTTACTGGAAATAATACTAGCACCCGGGTCAACGCCAATATTACCTGAACATATATTGGGGTTACAAATTTACGCCCATTATAGCTGCTAACTATGATTTCGACTTTCTTACTTTTCCGGAAAAATTGATAAATAATTTTATGAATTTATCGACTCGGACACTTTTCAGAATCAATTTTCATCGCTCAAATCCAAATGAAAGATTCTGACGTTCTAGTCCCATTTCTCGCACTGTTTTCTTTCCTTTAATTCACTATCGCTGCTTTTATAACAGACACCATGCTCACAGTAAAGTAAGGTACTGTTAGCTCTTGTTCTTCTGTTTCCCTATGTCAGACAACTGATTTACGTCTCCCTTATTTCCTCTTGTTACGAATATACATTTCCTTAATAATAAAATGTTAAAGCATTTTTTCTATCCTGTATTCATTCTTCTTTTCACTATTTCAGAAACATTTATGAACCCCTTTATCCGGATTATACTTCTCGTCACAAACTCTGCACTTTATATTCACACAGTCATGTTGGAACTTTCCTTGAGCATCAGTTATCTTCGTTGTATCACACAGCTCACAAATTTTTATTTTCTTGCATGCCTTTTCTTTATGGTTTTCGAGACAAACTTCATTATAAAAGTTACGACTACATTTAGCGCAATACTTTAAGGGAATATTATTATCATCAACCCTTCCCTGACATTCATATGTGAGACATTGCTTACATTTATAATATTCACATTCCCGGTTTAGATGAAAAACCATATTTGTCACAAAGCTGTAACATTGACCACAAAAGATTTGCCCCGTTATATTCTTAGGATATACTATTGTCAATTTGATTTTACTGTTGGAAGGGGGTAATAATAATGAGTATTGACAGCATCCCATCCAATTATGTACAAGTCTTTATATCTGTTATTTTCTCTTGGTTTATAAACTACGTGCATCTTTCTATCTTTATCGTTTCTGTATACAAATATCCTACATTTTAAGACCCGTTCCATTACAGCAAATTTATCGACAGTTAAAGGGTCTTTATAATTTAACCCTTACTGATCAGATATTTTCTTACCTAAATATACTATAGTATCAATTACCTATCTTTTTTTTCAGTAACAACTTTTACACAGGGAGCTATAGCTTTAAACCCACAACCAAGTGCATCAATCCTCCTATCATACTTACTTGCTAATAAATAACGTCTGATGAGATCAGGATGGATAAAACCAACTTGTCCAGGTATTAGGGGTCCATTCCCTTCAAGGTTATGCAATACATGGATCTCGACGATGAAATCGCTGAACGTGGCTTTATCTTCTGATTGAAAGGCCCTCTCTATCGAGAACTCAGGTTGACACGAGTTATTAATTATCCTCTACATCTTTAAATGGGAAGGTGCGTGGAATTCGCTTGCGAGCACCGTTTGAAGGTAAATCAAACCTCCTTTGTATTCATAGTTCACCTCCTTTTTAGATGTTTCAACAATACTCGAATGACTCTTTTGAAAGCATATCAATATCAAGACCGTGTCTAACACATTTTTCTTCGTTCACTCTGATTCTTGTAACGAGTGTGTCATAATGCCCCTGAATTTTTTGAGACTGCTTCCGTCTTAATTTCTAGTAATTCAGCTGTAAAATCTTCTTCGTCATCATCATCATCATCACGTTTTCTTTTGTTATTCTTCTGTAAAAGAGAATCAATCATAAATATACTAGTAATAACATAAGACCAACCTTATCCTAACCCGACATAATTTTACTTTTAACTGAATCGGCCATTTTCTTGATATGCTTTTAAATAATTTGTAATTACACTTACAGGGTTATCCTAACCTTCTTACTTTAATTAATAATTCATCGAAACAATAACATGTATTTAAAAAATATTTCGTGAATTACACTTACCCCGTCTTTTGCGATATCGCAAGGATCAACATCCATCGGTGTTCCTCTGTGATCGTTCACCCCACTGGTTCCTGCTCCGGGATCGTTGACCCATGACCCTCTTTTCTTAGCATCACGATTTTGAAGACCACGTTTAGCACGTGCCAATTGTGTAAGCTCGTTCACGCGGGGTGGTTCATCATTCTGGGGTTCCCATTATTAGATGAAGGACCGGTGTTAGGAGCATTGTTGTTGTTGGGCTCTCGCCATCCTCCTCCTACGGTGTTAAAACCACTAGCTCCAGTAATGTAATAGAAAAGATGGAACTGTAATAATATATAATAATAATACATAATAATAATAAATAATAATAATAATAATAATAATAATATAATAATAATATAATAATAATAATAATAATAATAATTATAATAATTAATAATAATAATATTATAAAAAATATAATAATAATAATACTACTAACTACTACTGACTATATACTACTACTAACTACTAATACTACGAACTATTACTATACTCAACTACTACTACTACTACTATACTATACTACTGACAGACTACTAACTGTTACTACTACTACTACTTACTACTACTTACTACATAATAATTACTAATAATTAATAATAATAATAGATATATAGATAATAATGATATAATAATAAGATAATGATAATAAATAATAATAAATCACTTACAACAAAACAGACTGTAAAATGTTTTCAAAATAAATAAAATTTGTAAAAATAAAAATATAATAATAAAATAAATTTTAAAAATAAAAACTAAATTTTCAAATTTTATTATTATTTTCAAAATTATTTTAAAAAATATGCACATTTCGGAAAAAATAATTAATATTTAAATAAAAATAATAACAGACTTTACACGAACATTTCATGAGGTAGTTCCATTTTTCCAGCGTTTAGAAATATTTAGTTGCAGCATTTGATGATTCTTAACAAATCTGTAATTATTATTATTATTATTGTATTAATATATTATTATTATTATTTTAATTATTATATTATTATTACTATATTATTATTTATTATTATTATTAATCATTATTATATCATTATTATTATTATTAATTATTATTATTATTATTATTATTATTATGTATTATTTTATATTATTATATTATATTTTATTATTCATTATTATTAATTAATATTATTATTTATTGACTATTATTATTACATTATTATTATTATATTATTATTATTATTTTTATTAATATTATTATTATTTATTATTATTATTATTATTATTATTATTATTATTATTATTATTATTATTATTATTATTAGTTTATTATTATTATACTATTATTATATATATTATTATATATTATTATTATTATTATTATTATTTATTTATATTATTCTTATATTATTATATTTATTATTATTACTTAATAATTCTATTAACTAATATTTTATTATTCATTCATTGTATTGCAGTCGTGACCTGCAAAATCATAACCTAAGTAACTATCACAGAGATTGAGACACTTTGACAGCTACATTAATAACTAACAGTAAACGACCGTCATCTCTTAATATAAATTCCTAACATTACGCAATCCTATTAACTCCACCTCCGTTTTTTCACAAAATATCATTCCGGTGACAACAAGAAACATTAGACCCCGTCCCCACCTTTTTGCATCTTTATATATAAGGTTTGTTAATTATTAGCATCATTTAGCTATAAGCCATTGGTAGATAGCAAGTTAGAAAAATTCATGTTAAGATCCCCATGTAATTCTCTTGTGGTGGCCCTACAGGAATCGGTAAGACCTGACGCTTTTGCTAAAGCTTCAAAAACACCCCTGACTTGTTGGAACTCCCGTCAAAACTAATCTTGGTGTACCGCATCTATGAGCCTATTTTTTAAATGACCATAAATATGTGATACGTTTCCATGGAGGTATATACGGACGTCAAGTCTCTGTAAAATATTCAGGGTCATAAAATTATAATCCTCGACGATTTTGATGCATAAACTAAACGAGGATATAGCAGAAACTTTCACAGTCTACTCTCATCATTTTAAACTTACGGTGTTTTTTTTAATAACTCCAGAATATTTCCATCAAAATAAGTAATATGATGAGATGTGTGCTTTTAAATACACAATATCTTATTTTTTTGCTTTCGGAACAAAGAAGAGATGTGAGTCAGATTCAATCCGTGTTTAATTAACAACCCCAATGTTCCTATCAGATAAAAAAGTTCTAAAGGTTAATATGAAACGAAGGTTACTCTAATACTTCAGTTTATTTACTGTGTGGACTTTATCCTAAAAACACGTACAGGATACTGTTACGTACAAACATCTTACCTAAGAACGAAATTGTTCACATCCGAATAATAATGAGCAGCGGTAGAAAAAAATTTACCTTTTAAATAAACTACAGGAAACCAAGTAAAGGCGAAAACTAAACATCTAGAAAGGCACTTCCTTCGCCACGTCGTATGTGAAATTGTCTTAGCTTTATAGAAGGACATGTCAAGTAAAGAGCTTCAAGCATAACAAACATTACGTCGACAAGCAACATCGTAGGAAACACGCGTAAAATTAAAAAGAAGATTTTTGTATAAGAAAATAGAAACTTGATACAGAACAGAGGCAGCTTGCTTTCTCATCATTTTTTCCCATTGTAGCACCCGCACTATTAATTACTAAATGTGGTCAAAACTATAAAATAATGAAGAAACGTATCCATTATCCCTTCCTCCGATTATAGCAAAATGAATAATATAATAAATAATTAATAAAATAATAATAATAAATAATAATAATAAAATAAAGTAAAAATAAATAAGTAATAATAATATATAAATAATAAGTAATGAATATAATAAATAATATATAATAATCATAATAGATAATAATTAATAATAATATAATAATAATATAATAAACTATAAATAATTAATAAAATATAATAAAATAAAAATAATAATATATAATAATAATAATAATAATAATAATAAATTAATATAATAATAATAATAATAATAATAATAATATATAATAATAATATATAATAAATAATAATAATAATAATAATAATAATAATAATAATAATAGACAATAATAATAAATAATAATAATAATAATAATAATAATAATAATAATAATAATAATAAATAATAATAATAATAATAATCAATAATAATAATTAATAATATATAATAATAAAATAATAAATATAATAATAATAATAATATTACTGTGCAACAACAGCAACCTCAACCAACTACTTTATACGAATCTAAATTGTAACAAATGTCTAGTGTCGAAAACGAGCTTTCCCAATTTAAATTTACGTATGGATATATACGAGAAAAGAATAAAATATCAAGAGAGATATTACAAAAATTAATAGAATATAAAGAAAAATATACCAATGATAATACATCTAGATCTGTAAATGAGCCAGAAGAAGAAGAGGAAGTTAAAACTATTAAAGATTTTAAATCTACTTTTAGAAAAGCTGTCTTCCATCCAATGTTAAAATAAAAGTAATAATATTATATAACACTGTAAAAGGTCAAATAAATTGGGTCTCTGACGGTCAGATTTTGATAAACGGTGACCCCATTACACTGGTCAACATATTAATACTTTGTAAAATATTGCCTAGCTAAAATTAGAAAACTTGTACTAATTTTTTGGTCGAGAAACAAATAATTTGAATAAATAATTTTCTGTATTATCTCTGGTTTTGAAGATATTTACATATTAAATAATAAATAGAAACTTACATGTTAAGGGGACCCTGTACTTGCCAAGCCCTACTTTTAGGGTAAAAATAAAACTTTCAATTTTCTTATCTCTAGTTATTAAAAAATTTTCTCCTCTACATCATGGTGTAATTTTTTGTTTCGAAATTCCGAAAGGGTTTAAGATACAAGATATTTTTTATAGGGGTGTCAAACTAAAAAGTTTCATTGCAGGTTCGTAATTGCAATTCCAACTTTCCAGGATCCTTTCCAGGATTTATTCACATTTTATAGAAAAATTAAATTTTTTCCTTTCGCAGAACACAACCCAGATCAGGGTCTTTCTAATTCACATAAATGTAGTCAGACGTAAGAGCCGGGCCGGAGCCGGAGCCGGAGCCGGAGCCGGAGCCGGAGCGGAGCCGGAGCCGGAGCCGGAGCGAGCCGGAGCCGGAGCGAAGCCGGAGCTCGGAAACCAAAGTCATAATTTTTGTTTAAAGAAAGTGTTTTTCAGGTAAAATACTTCTTCAAAGTCGGAGCTGAACTATTCTGAAATGGAAACGGGTGGACACCGGAGCCAAAGCCGGAGCCGGAGCGGAGCCGGAGCCGGAGTTAGATTTTGGTATCTGAGTCGGATCCGACGACTAATTTTTTTATTAATTTTGCAGGGGACGCCAATTCACAAAGTTGGGGCCTGAACATTTTTGAAAGGAGATGAAGACGAAGCCAAGTCGGAAGTCGGAGCCGATCGGAGCGGAAACCGGAGCCGGACCGGAGCAAAGTATATATTGTTTAAAAAAAGACATGCATTTTTTTGGCATGTAAATGACTTCTGCAAAGTCCGAGCTGACTATTCAATGAATGGAAACAGACGGAACCGGAGCCGAGCCAGATCCAGAATCCGGAGCCGAGCACGGAGCCGGGCGCGGACGCCGGATGCCGGAGCGGGAGCTGACGCCGGAGTATAAATTATTTTTAAAACAAATCATTTTTGTAGATCAAATAATGCTGCAAATGTCGTTGCTTTAGTGAGTTTCCCCAATGTATACGAAGTCGAGCTATGAGTCGGCAGCCAGAGTCGGCGCCAGAGCCAGAGCCAGAGCCGGAGGTGGAAGTGAAGATCATATTTTTTCAAGAAATTTTTTTGCAGTTATAAATAATTCTTTTAAATTGGGCTGAACAATTTCGAAAAAGAATCTGAGTCGGAGTCGGAAGTTGGAGTCGGAGTCGGAGTCGGAGTCGAGTCGGAGTCGGTAGTCGGAGTCGGAGTCGGAGTCGAAGTCGGATTCGGAGTCCCGGGAGCCGGAGCGCGGACCATTTTCAACTAATCTCTATATGTAATAAACTTTTTTAATATCGTATTTTGGCAAGTAAAAATATTTTCTGCAAATCGGTGGCTAAATCTATTTTTGAAATATATTATCGAGTGTGCAGATTGGTGCGTGGCGGTGCGGTTGGGAATAAAACTTTAGTGCCGGTTCGTGTGCGCTTATTTAGGTAGGATGAGGTACGTAATAATATCTTTTTAACTTTCCCTGGAAAAAAAGAAAAAAAATCAATCCCAAATTTTATAGGCGTTTTTCTCAAAAAATCACTTTTTTTTTGACATATCGGTGACAAAAAAATTTTTCGCATCAAAAAAAACAAAAGTCTATTGTGTTAAAATTTCCAAGACCTTTATTTAATATATAATATAAATATGATATATATATATTATATATACAGTTATATATATATATATATATAATATATATATATTATAATATTATATATATATATACTATATATTATTATTATATATATATATATATATATATATATATATATATATATTATATATATAAATATATTTTATTATATATATATTAAATTTTATATATATTTATTATATATATTTAATAATATATATATAATATATTATATATATTATATATATTATATAAATATATAATATTATATATATTATATATAGATATATATAATATAAATATAATATAATATAATATATATATATATATATATATATATATATATATATATATATATATATATTTAACCTATATTTCATCTGTAGACAAGGCTTTTAGGGTAATCATACTAATCGTGATTAGATAGTTTTATTCTTTATTCACCTTTTCACAGTAAAATATATTCAATTTATGCTTTTATATAATTAACATTCCAAAACAACTCGAATTATTTTATTACTCCAAAATTTAAAAAGCCGTTATAAATACAATATCATTACAATATGATATAGGGCCAACACACATCTAAAATTAAAGAAAAGGGAAACACCCTGAGTATCGACACATATTATTTTCTGTAAAACAATCATGAGCATTATATGTGCATTTATATTTATTAGTCTATAGATATACATATGATGCTCAATAATAATTTTGATCACCTACCAATAATTGGATTGTAAAGTGAGTAGCAACAGAACCGATTTATTGAAAATAAGAGGAACGGCAAGAATTTCACAATTTACAATTTAAGTTCAATTTTAGAAAAGTAATGTCACTTTTACTATTATTACAAGTTTATTTTAAAGCATAGAATGTTAATGCTTAACCTATTATAAAAGAAAATTATATAAACATAATTTTATATTAACAATATTATAACACACAAAAACATCCGCCGATCACAGAAGTCAGTTACAATTGACTCAGTTTCTGGGCGTTGGATGAAATACGAATTAGATTGACTTGAAGCAAAGTCACGGGAGTAGTGACTTTGATATATATATATATATATATTGTTAAAATTATAATTATAAATTTCATATTTATTTGTTAACATATATTAATTTATTTACTTAACTTTCTTAATATTTAAAAATAATTATACTTAATTTTGTTTGTATAGTGACTAATTGTTTCCCTGTAATATTTAACCAATTGAGCAAGCGCATATGTATCGCGCACCTCCTTTCTGATCATAATATTATAGAAAAAAATACAAGGCTGATAAGGTTATACTTGTGTACCACTGTTCAAAAAAGTTGTATTTTTTTATATGCAACTTCTAATTGTAAACATATAAAAGTCAAGTTTACTCTAAATTAGACTATAATACTATAATCCTAACCTAGTTTATGTTGGGAAATATTTATGAAATACTTTTCTGTAATTGAAATTCCTTAAGTTAAAATAAAGAACAGTGCAATTCGTTCTGAAAGTCAAATTAATTTTTGAAACTAACATATTAATTGCTCCAATCTTGTTGATTCAATGCAAGGATCTCTGTAATATGATTGTTTATTTCGAGTAGAGCCTGCCAGGAACTGTTTTGGGAATAAATTGGTAGCGCCTCTATGCATATTAAAGTGCCGGTAATTATTATAAGGTAAAGAACCTTTAATATTTCTTATTAGTGGTAATCAGTTTTAATATTTTAAATATATTTTCAAGAAGTATAATGTTTCAATTTTGTTGAGTTTGGTATTATTTATAACTTAGCAAAGTTAACAAATAATATATATATATTAATACTATATATATATATATATATATATATTATATATATATATATATAATATATATTATCAATATATATATAGAATTATATAATATATATATATATATATATTATATAATATATGATATATATATATAAGTATATAATATATATATATATTATATATATATATATATAATATATATATAATATATAATAATATATATATATATATAGTATTTATATATAATATCTATTATATATATATATATATATATAATATATTAATAGATATATATATTTATATATATATATTATACATATCATATATATATATATATATATATATATAATAATATATATATAATTATATATATATATATATATATATATATATATATATTGGCGAAGATTCCCACAATGTTTTATTCAGATTGAAAATTGTGGGTTGGTGTCAGACAAGTTTGAAGTGATGACATTGAAAAAAAAATGTGAAATTTTCAAATTATAATTGAATACTTGATGTTACCAATTTTAATTTTATTGATTTTCAATTGCAAATGACTATATCCTTTTGGCCACACTTTATTCTAGAACTTCGTGAAAAAATTATTGAAATATCTTAAAAATAAAGTTTTATATGGTTTTCAGTTTGAAGCAGTAAAAAATTAAAACTTGATCCCCCCCATAAATTTCCAAACCAGTAACTCTCTGGAAACGAAATAAACGACAATATATAGATTAATAGTTCCTTTTTAAATAAAAAGTTCTCTTTTCACGATTGAAAGAAAATGTAATTTCGAGTACAGGGTCCCTTTAACTATCGAAAAGATATCAATTGAAGCTCTTTATTATCATAAAATAAGTACATAACTACCAAAAATGTAAATAAATTTTATGTGACATAAATTATTATATTTTCCCTATGTGTAATGTTAAACTTTTCATGTCATTATAATCTGTAACCTCACATTTTAATGTTTAATCTCTTGAATGACATCTCTTTGTTACTCGCTTGTGAATGGTTTCTGGGACGTCTCTTGTCACTGTCCAGTAATAGTCCTCAAGCATGGAGGCGTTCCATTTACCTTGATACCTTTTTTTCCATTCTAGATATATCTTGATGAAATCGCTCACCATGTTCGTACGTTTTTGGCGCCACTAATATTGTCAGGGAAGAAGTCCAGGTGAGAATGTAACGGAAATGGGTCCTTGAGGGACATGCTGCACCCTAATTACGATACGTTTCTGAGTGTATCCACAAATCAACCTAGCTTATCAACCTCACGATTCCTAGGAAGCCATTGAACAACATTTTAAATGCTTTCCATGGCGCTTTCCATGCCAGCAAGAACTACGTCAAAAGTTAACACCTTCGAAAATTTACCGACATTTGCGGCCCCAACGAAGATGCTTCTTTAACTTTAGCAAT
>JABUQX010040040.1:37500-42500 GCA_015478945.1 Trachelipus rathkii | reverse complement strand
TATCAAACGAGTGATTTGTCACCTATAGTAAGTTGAAATAAATTATTGAATGGTTAAACCCTTTATAATAGTATATATATATATGATGACGCTTATCATATACATAGGTGTTAAATATATAACTGAAATAAACGAGTACAATAGTAGTTGATCCGTCACTCAACAAAGAGGCGGTTGACATAGTTTATGTAGTGATCGAAACAGTGATCTAATAAATTTGTGAAAAAACATCTCTTTAACGTTAATTTTACTGTGTGAGACAATAATAGCTAACACTAAGAAGACTATCTGTGACACTCCTCACCGTATAACCCATACACCGTAACTATCCACTACCCTATAATACTCATCTTAACAAGCAGCGAATTTCCCTAATTATAACCTAAACCAATAACGTACCTAAACTGCAAATAAATAAAGAAAATACATAAATTTAAAAACAGTTAACACACTAAACCAAGAGTTAATCTTGAGTATAAACGCCTCCTAATTTTATGGAGTCTGTGCTTATTATTAGCATGTCCCTACCGTAGTATGCTTAATAAATGTCCTTAATTTAATAACCCCTGTATCACGTTATCTACAAGATTTTTATCATGTTGCTGTTAATACACTCTATTTTTACTAAAACCACTACATATATCATCTCCTGTCCTAAATATTTTACCACTATTATAATAGTACTATATATAATATAATAATATCTATATAATATGTATATAATTATATACCTAATATATATATTATTAATATTATTGATAATATTATTAGTATACTAGTATGTATATATATATTTATATATACTGGTCAGCATCCACCGAATCGTTCAAGGACTAATGTAACTTAAGAAAACTATAATCAGCTTACATCATACGTAACAATAAATAATATAATCTATCATTTGTAATCCAGGACATTTTTAACCTGCATATGAAATTAAAAAAAAAATAAAAAATAACTAATAACGCTTTTTTTAAATACAATTAAAATTTGCTTTGGTAAAAAATCTTCTTGAAAATATTATACATCTGTATTTTTTGACAATTCGGATGATAACTGTAGCCGCTACTACGTAACTGAGACTAGGAAAGTTGCCAAATGATTGAATATTTACTATTTATTTTATTGTTTTTAAACGCGATCAATAACGCTTTACACTAGTGGTAATCAAACCAGAACGTATCATGATAGTACAGTCTGGGGCTTTCTCGGCCTACCGCGGGCACGACCGCGTGGGTATGACCTTGTGCGTCCCCCCTCCTATCTGTCCTCATACCTAACGTTCAGTGCTCGACCCTATCCCTTAAGAATGTGATATAAAAAGAAAAAATAATAAATTTTCTGCTCATTATTCATACTTTAATAAAAGCGACTACATATATATTGGCAAATCTCTTTACTCTCGAGACTGCAGCTGCTTTCAATGCTTTCTCAAAGGTCTTTCAAGACAAATCAGAGCCTTAAGCTCACTTTTTAACTAATATTATATGTGTAGTAATTAATTAAGGAAGTGAGGAGATAATAGATTTAAGTTTATTATTTTTTTATAATTTTCTTAGCGGTTCGAAATAATATGTCTACCGATATAATATGATAATATTATTTTTCTCGTGTATGTATGATATAATAATAGTATGTAACGTTGAGTTATTCATGATAAATGCCACTGATATCTTTTCGGGCTAATAGGCTGTATGCCTCATATATATTTATATATATTAATATATATATATATATATATATAGTTAATTTATAATAATATATAATATATATTATTATATATAGTTATATATATATTAAATATCTTATATAATATATTATTATATATATTAATATTATTTATATATATATTATATCTCTTAATATATAGATATATATTATATATTTAATTAATAATATATATTTAATATTATTATTATATAGTATTATAATATATATATTATAATTATATAATGATTAGTTTAATATGATTATTATTAGTATATTAAGATAATATATTCAGGTAACTGTGCCTGAAGTCATAAAGCATCAGTGTGTGTCAAACTTATTCCGTGTTTCTCATTTGATTTTAATAGAATTCCCCTCCTGAATATATATATCTTCCGTAAGTTCTATGGTTTATTCATAATACTGAGTGTACCTCGCATCTCAGCGACTTTCGCGGCTGTGTATTTTGTTTCGCTTAGCTTGTATGTGTTATTCCGTTATTTTGTTTTGTTGTATCTCGTTTTCATGATCATGTTTTTGTGTTTTCACATCTCTTATACGTGTTTCTATAGTTAAGATCATGGGTAGACTCTATTCGAACTGATGAGGTTTGATTATATTTCATAATCTTTTGAGATTAACCGAGACATTGATAGCTATACGAGTGCTCTTGTTATATATATATCATTAAGAGATCTCTATTTAGTGTCAGTATAATAAATTTCAATCTTTGTAATTTCGTTTATATTAAAATTTATAATTGTTAGCGCATATCGCATTGCGTGGATCGTACTAATCATAGCAAGTTGGAGTATATTGATTTGAGCCGTATACGTGACTAAATATGTCCGAATATTTGTTTATTTTAGCGCTGAACTTGCAGATAAGATCAAACTCTCCTTCACATCAGATGTGCGTTGTATCATTTGTAGCATTTTGTGGCTTCAGAAATCTCAACTATTCCGGGGTACTATTTAATATCTTGCTTATTTTTTTATTTATAGTTCTGTTTTTTTTCTTTAATTTTCCTTTAGTGTTAAAGCTAAGTATTTCCGCGTCAATATATTTATGGTTTAAAGTCTTATGTAATATGAGCATTATGGGTTTAAAACTTAATTAACGTAGTTAAACTATATAATTCATATCGTGGATATGAGGTGTTATGAAATTATATTCTAGAAATAGATATTTTTTCTCATAGAGTATTTATTTAATAACTATCAAGGATAGAAAGCTATTTCATAGGGTACTTTTTTCACATACTATCAAAGTTTGAAAGTGGATATCATAAACTTATTTAAAATAGTATTTATTTATAAATTTTTTATAATTTAATATACTACTGCAGGAAGAGTAGTAAAAAAATCCTCTAAAATTGATAATTCTTTATATAATTACCACATATATTATAATATATAGTTATATTACTAATATATATATTATCATATATATATAGTAGTATGATTTATAATATAATATATTTAGTATATATATTAATATTAATAATATATTAATCATATAATAATATATATATATTCATTTTTTTTTTAAATAGTCTCAAAGAAAAATTACGAAATAATTTATATAATTCATTAAAATATATAATTTAAATTATATATAATTATATATAATATTATAATATATAAATAATATATATATTTATAAATATTTCTAAGAAAATTATTACGAATATATAATTTTATAATATATATAATATATATAATATTATATATATTTTATATTATATATTATTATATTTGTATATATATATATATATATATAATACTATTATATATATTATTATATATACTTATTATATTATATATATATTTTAGTATATTATTATATATATATTATATTATATATATTTCATATGATTTTTTATATATATTTATATATATATTATATATTATTATAATATTATTATCTATTAATATTTAATATATAATTCTTCATCTTGATATCGCTAACGGGCAAAAATGATTGATGATAATTAATTACTTTCATTCGTTTATAATGTGTACCTTAAGCATGAATAAGACTCATTCAAGCCATATTCTGTGATCTTTTAACTAACTTTCTTCCGGTAGAAATTAAAACAGAGTTTGTTTCTGAGTACTTGTTTTCATATATATATATATATAATGATGGAGATAATATTGTATTTGTGAGTTACACTGTCTCCTACTCTCACTAAGAGAGTTAAGTTTATTAATGCCGTCAATATATATATAATATATATATATATAATATATAGTATATATAGTATATTATTATGTATAATAATATATATAATATATATTATATATTATAATGTCTTATTTTTAATCTCATTGGGCCACGATGGAGACCAAGGAGGTTGTCGGATAAATTTCACCTATGACCAATGGGAAACCACTTACGTGTATGGAGGCGATTGCCTAAGGGTTCCGCCCATCCAAATGTTTTCCCAGACATATTAATCAAAAAAAGAGTCAAAAAAATATTAGAAGAGGAAAATGCTTTACTCCTGGGATTAAACATAACCGGAAAAATTTCCCAAATCGAAACCATAGCCCCGACTTAGATAATGTTCTGGCAATGACACCTTGAACCGAAATGATAAAATATTAAATCTTACAATGAAAGGGTATCAATATATTTTTTTGTTGATAGAATAATATATTTCCGGTATATTAAAGCTGAAAGCAACTAAAAGACTAAACATTCAAAAACTGTGCTGAATGCTGTAAGAGAACTTTTTAAATGAGGATAATCAGACTAACTCCTCAAATGATGTTGGTAGATAAAGCGTACAGAATTTTTAAGCCAAAGAGTTTTCCAGAAATAGTTATAGAGTATGATATAGGGTACTATAACAAATACGTTCTCAGTTAATAAAGCGGCAATAGTTGGAAAAGTGCAAATAATATAAAAGAAAGAATGCATAAGTATTTCACAATAAATGATAAATAAATTTAAATATAATAGATATTAAAAATTTTGGCGTACTCCTATAATAGGTCTTATCATAGTACAATTAAGAATACCCCTCTAGAATGGTAAAGACAAAACCTTCTGTACCTAGTCGTACCGTGCGCAAAATTAAAGATGACACAGGCGTTAAGGAAGGAATTCAGTGAGAGTGTCTGGGGTCACGATGAAAATTTCAGAAAGGTCACGGAGGCGGGAGGTCAGCGAGAGGTTTTTTAAGGTAATACACATCTAGAAGAATAATACAATGAAGGTTGTTTTTGTAACGGCAATTAGAAAATACGCTGACTCTAGGAATCGATGAATTAAATGGAAAAAAA
>JABUQX010040040.1:25000-32500 GCA_015478945.1 Trachelipus rathkii | reverse complement strand
AGTAGTACAGAATAAAAATACTTGATGTAATAAATTTTAAATAGTACAACAATATTGCTTGAAAATTTTGTGAAAGCATTTCTAGACTTTAGTTTTCAAAATAATAAATATAATTAAAAATGTTCATCTCCTGTGCGAAAAAAAAAAAAAAAAAAAAAAAAATATATATATTATATACTATATATATACTATATAATGAATATATATTATATAGTATATATATATTATATTATATATATAGGGTATTTCGATTTTTTGGGTTTTGTCTAAAATAAAGTTTTCTCTTTTTGTTTCATATAATGAGTACCGTGGAGAAACTGGAAGCTCATGGTGGAATGGCAAGGAAGAATGAACCTGGTGAAAGAAGAGATGCCTGTTATTTACAAAATATATTGATGCCTTAGCCCGACGATGGAGCGAAAGATGTGTGGAGGAAAATATCTTAAATACCTAAGTTTGCATTTTTTAGCATGAAAAGCTAAAGAGGAAAAAGTAGTTAGTGACGGTAACTTCCACACTGGTGGGTTCACCTGGGTGAGTATGGGAATAAATGAGCCTGAAATATGGCTTGTGTTGCGAATGACAAAGAAAGTACAGTAAAACTATGAAATATTTTCTGTTATGAGTAGATATAACTAACAACCCCTCAGGTCCCCCCTATACTTTCGACACGTCTAATGCACGCACACAAACTAATTTTTCTTATCAATACCCCTTCTTTTATTAACGCTGCCGCTCAAAATTTAACCCCAACAGTTTCCCCCATGACCATTATTTCGGGAAAATATGTACCAGAAATAACAGCCTTTGATGAGTGTAATTTGGAATCTCTGTCGGAATACTTTATTAGATTCGAAAATTTTTGTATGAGTAAATTTGGGGGGGAAAAACAATTGTGGTTAATTATTTTAGAGAATAAATTAAAAAATAACTTCTTGACCTACTTTAAAATGAATGGAGGTCAGACAGCTAGATATGAAATAATTAAACAACAGTTAATAAATTATTATGAAATGAGTAAAGAATTAGGAGACATACAACCGGTCACATTTTCGTCTGTGAAGTACGAGGGAGATCTGTGAAGTACGAGGGAGAAAATTTTCATAATTATGCCGCAAAAGTACGATTCTTGTTTGTAAAGATGTTTCCAAATGTGGACCCTGAAACTTCTATTATTTTGTATGAGAAACTGAGAGATACGTCACCAGAGAAGGTTCGAAAAAAATTAGTAAGTAAGTATTTGGAAATGCGTAATATATTTGGAAAAACGATGACCTACACTTCAATACAACAGTATTTATTAATGATAGAAACTAGTAAAGAGTTTTCAGCGGATTCTACACCTACTTTTTCATTTGTCGAAGAAGAAAATCAAGCAATATGCAAAATGACTAGACTAAAGGTAAACTTACCAAACAAAGAAGGGTTAAATGAAACAGAAAATAGAGAAGTAAAATGTGTTCATTGTTGTAGAGTGGGTCATGAGTCTCATAATTGTTATAAAAACTTGGGACTATGCTATAAATGTGGCTCTAATTCACATTTAATTTCCCAATGTAGTAATATTTCGTTAAAACACCAAGATAAAAGTAAATTTGAAAAGAAAGAAGTTTGTCAGTCCTGTAAAAAAGTAGGACATGTGGTTAGTCAATGTTGGTTTAGAGATAGAACTGAGAAAAGAGAAGTTTGCCAGTACTGTGACCGGGTTGGACATTCTGCAAAAGGTTGTTGGTTCATAAATCCTGAATTGAGACCTCAAAGGAATTTAGGGAATGAATCAAAGAATAAAGAAACCAACGTTTCGGAAAACACACAGCACCCAAGGTAAATTCTGGGGTTACTTTGGGTGTAAAGAATCGGTATAAGTTACTTGAAAATGACATGAATAAAGAAACCCCCACTAAAACAATTGAAAAGAAATTTGAGGAATTAATTGAGGAGAAAAAAATTGAAGAAATGACCCCCAACAAAGAACTTGAAAATAAATTGGTTAGTTCGGAAAATAATTTCGACGTTAGTTCATTGGGAATAAACAATGATTTAAAGGAGGTTGTGGAAGAACAAGTGAGTAATGACTTGGAAGGTTCTGCTATAAATTCTGGTGAATTAAAAATAGTAGTAAGTAGTAAAATGGAAAACCCGGAAGTGAAAAGTTTTGTTAGCGAAGATAGTAGTGCTCTTAAGGCATTACAATGTGGAGAATTGAAAACTTTAACAGTGAATTTGTATAAAATTGAATGTATTACGCTTTTAGATAGTGGGTCCAAATTTAATTACATTTGTCGTTCTCTTTTAGATAAGATTCAGGAAACTGAGAAATTAGAGTATGAGGAATGGGTTTCTATAACATTTAGTATTGCTCATATAAAATTTACAACCGACTTTAAGATTTTAAATAAGACTCCCAGTTATGAATTGTTTTTGGGAGAGAATTTCTTTCTTAAATATAAAATAGTCATAGATGTAGGAAATGATAAATTAATTTGTCATAATGACGAGGGAACTTATTGGGAAATATATTTTCAAGACAATAAGACCAGAAGAATAGTTCATGAAGTTGGATGTGTTCTGGCGGAGGATTTTGATAATAGAGAAAGATTGAAATCTTTAAAAGTTCAGATCATGGATGATTCGATAGAGGTAATAAATTATGATGAGCTTATTTGTGAACCATTGGAAGGTGATGACCTTTTTGTCCCTGGAGTGGTAAATACGAAGACTTTTCAGGTAAAATTAAATCATTTTAAAATAAAAGAAGAACTTGTAATCGGAAACCGAATAGGAACGGCCAAGACCCTTGTATTTTATGGTGAATGTGGGAACAGTTTCGATAAAGAGTGTAGTGTTTTTGTCAATGCCGGTAATGCAGAAGACCTAGATTTAAATCTAGATGAATGGGAAAAAACGGAAAGCATTCCAAGTAATTGGACATATGAGGAATTTGAAAAGAGAGTCCATATTTCACATTTGAATAGTGAACAACAAAAAAGACTCATAGAACTATTATGGGATCATTCAAAATTATTCACGAAAAGAGATGAAGATCTGCAACAACCATCTTCATTGACCAGATTTTCAATTGATATTCTGCCAGGAATTACTCCGGTTTATCATAAGCCACGGCATTTTAATCCTGTAGTCACTGAAGCCATTCATCAAGAAGTAGAGAAGTTATTAGTTAGTGGAGTTATAGAAAAATCAAAGTCAGAGTGGAACAGTCCCCTTGTCCCCATTTTTAAGTCGGATTCTAGTTTACGTTTGGCGATAGACTATAGATCCGTAAATAAACAGATTAGGGGAGATACTTTTCCAATTCCAAACCTTCAGGACACTATTTATAGTTTGAAAGGGACGAAGATGTTCAGTAGTATAGATCTTTGTCGAGCGTACTATCAAATGGAGATCGAAGAAGAGTCAAGAGATATTACCAGTTTTTCTGTACCTGGATTAGGTTCTTTTAGATTTAAAAGGCTAAGTTTTGGGCTGAAGACAGCTCCAAGTTGTTTTCAACGTGAAATGGAATTGGTTTTAGAAGAATTTCTGAGTGGACAAGTAACATATGATTTGGAAAACAAGAAGAATGATCTTCTGAATAAGTCTTTGAAAAGTAAATTAACGTCTCCACCTTTAGTGCACGTGTATCTGGATGACATACTGGTATTAGCAAGAGATTTTGATACACATTTGACCATTTTGGATCAGGTATTAACTAGGTTGGAGGAAAGGGGGTTGAAAGCAAAACTACAAAAATGCACCTGGGCAGCGTTGGAAATTGAATTTTTGGGGCATATAGTGAATGAACACGGCTTACAGAAAAACAAAGCATACTTTGATAAAGTAAACAGATATGAAATAGAAAATATAAAGACTATAGGAGAGTTGCATAGTTTTTTGGGTTTAACCCTTTGGCAGAGGAAATTTATGAATAGGGCTGCAGAGATAGCAAAACCATTGACAGAAATCATGGGCTTACCTCGAAAGACTGTGATTGAGTGGTCACCTAATTTGAAAAGTGCATGGAATAAGTTAAAAACCTTAGCCTTAGAAAATAGTATATTGTATTTCCCAGACTATAATAGCAGTCAAAAACTCATAATAAGTTCAGATGCCTCCGGAGAGGGAGCCGGTGCGGAGTTATTACAAAACCAGCCCGATGAGAACGGAGTATTGATTCCCAGAACCATTGCATTAGCTAGCATGGCATTTTCTCAGGCTCAAAAGCGATACAGTGCAATTGAGCGAGAACTTGCTGCAATTAGATGGTCCGTTAAGACTTTTCGTAATTTTGTATTGGGACTTCCGTTCATTTTGAGAACTGACCATCAACCCTTAAAGTATTTACTAAGCATGAAGAATGTAGACTCTAGATTGGCAAGAACGTTAAACGATCTACAGGAATATGATTTTGAGGTGCAGTATATTCAGGGGAAAGACAACATCATTGCTGATGGATTGAGTAGAAACGTAGTAAATTCTCAAATCATAGTAGACCTCAGTATGATGAGTGACTATAGACCTTTATATTCACCGGAGGGGGGCCCTAATTGTATGGTGGAATGTCTTATAAAGCAAATTAATATAACGCCAACGTTTCTTGAAGTTTGGGAAAAGTTAAAAGGTGGTACGACAGGGACAGAGGTTGTTCAGATGAGAAAGATTTTGGTTGATGAGTTGCTTAAATCTCCGACAAAGTATAAAATTTCTTCAAAAGAAAGGGTCATTAAAAGTTTTCTAGACCAGAATATAGCACCAACATTTGATTTTTTGAATGCCTTTAGCAAATTATTTAATTGTGTTGTTTATGTGTTGATTATTGACACATTTATTATGAAATTTGACCATAGTAGCCAAAAGTTGGAAGTTCCAACAAGTCTTTATTTACATTCATTGTCAGGTGGTCACGTGCAGCTTATAGAACCGAGGAACCTTGAGAGGTGCGAATCCTTCTTGGAACAGAGAAAGATAACCACAATAAATGACCAGATGGGGGTAGAATTTGCTTTGGATTTGAAACCCATTTCGGTAAGTGATTCTATGAAGCAACCTAATGTGCCTTCGGAAATCATGTTTCAAGTAAAACAGAAGAACAAAGAGACCATAGTTTATCATTTTTTGGATCAGGAAGGGCGAGTGGATCAAGAAAATATAAGCTCTTGTAATCATTATCACGGCCGTGTTACTAAAGTAATGATAGAAATAGCAGGTTTTAATTTTTGTGCGATCTTGGATACTGGCTCATCCATAAATTTGGTGACAAAGTCGTGTTACATGAGATTGCAGGGAACTGGAATACACAAGGAAAAATTGTGTCATGTAGTTACTATGGTGGGTTACAATAGTGACAATTCTTTGAATGAATTTGTGATGTTGCAGGGGAAGATAAATGATGTAGTATTAGCAAATACTCCATTTGCTTTGATCGACGATCACGTTTTCGGAATTCATTCAAGTTTTTGTTTGGTCATTGGAATAAATACATTAAAAAGATTGAAAACAAAATTAAATTATAGAGAGAGGTTGGCCATAATGAATGGATCAATAATAAAGTTTCTGCCTCAGACAATAAAGGAATGTTGTTCATGTGGAAATGGTTTGGCAGCGTGTTTTGTGGAGGAAAATGAGTTGTTAGATAAGCCAACATTGAGGAGCAATCAGAATCATTCGAGTTCGTTAAAGACTCTAAAGATTTGTCTACAGCAAAATTTAGTAGCAAAAGATCTTCCCAGAGAAGTAAAAAGATTTCAAAGATTCTATGATCAAATAATATTAAAAAATGATATAATTTTTTATCGTGGGGCAAACATGCGTGAGGTACCAGTAGTTTCTTTTGAAATGTTGATAGATTTTGCTCTTCAAACTCATAATACTATGATGCATTTAGGAAGAGATAAACTTTTTAATCTGATGAAGCAACATATTTTCCATCCTGAGTTACGAAGTGTAGTAAGTGATGTGGCTACTACTTGTCCCATTTGTCAGCTAAATAAGATCAAAAGTCGGAAACCACACCCTCCAATAATAAAAATTCAAACAAATCAGCCTTACCAGTTAATGGCGCTTGATTTGTTACAACTTCCAACCTCTTCATCAGGTAATATTTATTTGTTAGTAGCTATCGATCATAATAGCAAGTTCCT
The DNA here is from genome assembly GCA_015478945.1 of Trachelipus rathkii. Classification (NCBI taxonomy): domain Eukaryota; kingdom Metazoa; phylum Arthropoda; class Malacostraca; order Isopoda; family Trachelipodidae; genus Trachelipus; species Trachelipus rathkii. Next base: position 26,363 of record JABUQX010040040.1, on the reverse strand, counting down.
TCAGGCCCTTCCTATAAGAAATAAAACATCAGAGACTGTAGCCAATACTTTTAGGAAGATTTTGCCAACTTTGATTAAAGTACCAGAAGCAGTTTTGACAGATAGGGGCTTGGAATTTTCCGGAAGATTTGACGAAATTTTATCAGAATATAATATTAAACATCTTAGAACGAGTAGTTATACGGCCTGGGGAAATGGGATTTGTGAGAGGGTCAATAGGACCATAATTTCTCTAATGAGGACTTCAGTAAGTCATTCTGACAAGTGGGATAGTATTTTGCCAAAAATCATTTCTACTTATAATAATACTTACCATGTCGAGTTAAAGCAGTCTCCTGCTTCATATCTGCTTAATATTGAACATCAAACGAAAGACAAAGTGTTTGTTCCATGTACTGATTTTAAGTTTTGGGTTAGAGGGCATGAACGTTTTCGTCCATTTGATATGGGTGACTTGGTGATAAAGAAAATTGTTAGAACATCGGGTAAAGTTGCCCATAAACTGGATGAAAAATATAGTGGGCCGTATCAGGTAACTAAAGTGTTTGCAAATAACTTGACATATGAAATAACTTCTTGTAAGAATGGAAAGGTTTTTCAGGTTCATTATTTTTATTTGAGACCATGGAAATCCACTCCAGAATATTTAAGAGCCAGTAAAATATACAAGACATTTTATTCAGATTTAATAAATGAGATATATGATGGTCAGGATGAAGATTTTCAGTATGAATCTTCAGAACCCGAGTCAGTGCTTGCGAATTTCGAACAGGCACCAGATTGGTTTGAAATACAAATCATACCAAGTGAAGTAGTACCTAGTTATGATGTTTTACGAAATATGGCCAGTACACCAATAGTAGAAAACGGTATATTAAATAATGCCAAGATCCGTGAACAAATCTTGGATATTAAAACCAAGTATGAATTTATGATTTTTAATTTGAGTTTGTCAGAAAGATCATGTAATGAAGAAGTATTAGAACTACAGTTAAATTTAGATAAAATATGTGACATTGAAGAAAAAATGGATGTTTTACCTTTGAACGTAAATGATTTGGGTATTGCTTTACAATGTGTATGCGACTTAATAAAAATACATGAACAAATAATGAAATTAAAAATAAATGAACATAGTAACAGTATTGCGGAATTTATGCAAATATGTGAGGAATTATCAATTCGTACGGAGATAGCGTCAAAGGCATCAATAGTACCTCTTGAACATGAATCTGATTCCCTTTCTGAAAAAAGTTTGTCGTCGGTAGGTTTTCAACTTCCTATAAGACGACGTCTAAGAGCAGATTTTGAAATTTGCCAACAATTTAAACCCCCAGACATTTCTTATTCAGGCAGGCTCACC
>JABUQX010040040.1:15000-17500 GCA_015478945.1 Trachelipus rathkii | reverse complement strand
ATCTAAATTTTACAAGGATTCAAAAATGTATTTCTTTCCCTGTACTATTGGGGGGGGGGAGATTGATTTTTTTTATTTTTCCGCCTGTACCTCTGTCCTCTGAACACTTTCGCAGGAACTTCCTAGCAAGTATTGTAGTTTTGAATATGGAACTATGTGGCTCTTCTATATAATATATATATATATAATATATATATTATATATATATATATATTATATATTATATATATATATATATATATATATATATTAAATATATTATATATATATAATATATATATATATATTTATATTATATATATATATAATAATATATATTATATTATTAATTTTTGAGCTTCACACTAAAAAAATTTAAAAAATAACTTGTCCGAATGCATAAATTCTTTCATAACAAATAAAATGTCTGACAAATAAAAAAAGGCCTACATGTATAGATCTTCATATTTAAAAAATTAAATATAGATTTTAGACATAATATTGCTTATATATATATATATATAATATATATATTATATATATATATATAATATATTTTAAATATAATCTGTTCTGCAATCATGCAGCCTTATTGCTCATGTCAGTAGATCCAGGATCTTATCTTCTGGCACCGAATCCTTAACCTAGAGGCATTATAAGACCATTTCTCGACATAATGGTTGCCTATACACCAGCTCTTCGGTTAAACACCTCTCAAAGTTAGGTTTTCGCTCTTTTCAGTAGAACTACATCTTCTCAGTTTACGGCCTCAAAACTCGTTCTCAAGAGCTCTCCAGAGATCCTGCTTCTAGGTTATATATTTCAACGCTGGTCCAGAGTAATACAAGTAAAAGGAAGGACGACCGTTGCTAGCCCTGTCGTCCTATGACCATGCGAAGAAAATCTTCATAATCCCTGACTGCGCCGTAATATCCATCCATTATCGAGCATAAATCACCTAGAAGTAGCTCCAATTATAATTTGTAATCCCAAATCATAACTAAACAGTTATTCATAATAATTTAAAAGAATTATTTCAAAATTTTTCTTGCTTCACACACTATTTTAGTGAAAATCATATTATTTTATTAAAAATTGATTGAGAGACCTAGATAGAAAATTTTGTTGCCCTCTTAAAGTTTTTAAATATTAATTTTGACACAAAATTATATAATTTTATTAATTTCGAAATCTTACATCAATAAATATTTTAGAATATATTCTTAAGTTTTGTAAATTTCTCAGCACTTCTAGACAATAATTCGGGCCAATCATGCTTCAACATAAATTTACGCTTTCCTAAGATGTTAAAAAATGTTTGAGACTTTCTGTTACTAGCTTTTCTGAATTTTTAGTCCTCTTCAATCTGTTTCCAATCCCTTCTCTTGTTCTTCTCTTTTCTTCCTTCCCAGCTGTTTTCTATCATAAAATCTAAAATATATATATAAACTTCATATATATATATATTATAAATATATATTTTAGTATAGATATATATATATATATATATATTATATTATATAATATATTATATATATTATATATATTATATAGGATCATGTGATTTCAGCTTCCACCTTCATATACATATCGATTGTATGAATTCGACACGATTCATCAAAATTGAAGTAAAATGCTTAAAATTCAAAATTGAAAACTTGTAATATTAAGCAGCTCACACCTCTAAAAATATTAAAGAACTACCTTTACTTAATTTTATTATATAATGTTTGAATTTATTTTATATTCATTATTTAATTTCACTCAGGACTGTTTAAAAAAAAAAAAAAAAAAAAAAACGTGCAATTTTCTGAACATAAAAAACGTACTAAAATGTTGCTAGAAACATGCATAAATCGTTCCAGCATTTACTCCGTCAGTTTTGAAATTTTTTTTTTTCAATATAATTGCCAGGTATGATGATATAACAATGAATCTAAGTGGTGACGAACCTGCTTCAAAATATTATAGACCTGTTTTGTTTTTGACTCCGTCAGTTTTTTTTTTTTTTTTTTTTTTTTTTTTTTTTTTTTTTTTTTTTTAAATATATTGCTAGTATATGATACTAACAATGAATTTAAGTGGTAACGGACATGATTCAAAAGTTCGAAATATTTTAAATAATTATTTAACAATCAGCTTTATATATTAAATATTTTTTAAAAAAGTGAAATATTTGGATAATACGTATATATATATATATATATATATATATATATATAATATATTATATATATATATATATATATAATAAATTATATATAATATATATATATATATATATATATAATATATAATTATTATATATATATATATTATATTTTTATGTACAGTCCTTTTATAATTTTAAAAAAATAACGAATACGCCTAGAGTAGAGTAGATCGCATAGATATCAGGAGTCGGGGTCTTTCGGCCTCTAGTGGACGGGGACTTCGTCCCCCTCTGTCCCCATTCGGCTCGAGGCCCCCTAAGGAAATAATATGCTTCCTTGAACCTTAACCTCAACTTACTCGCATAGTT
>JABUQX010040040.1:5000-10000 GCA_015478945.1 Trachelipus rathkii | reverse complement strand
ACTAATAATGATAATAAAAATAATAATAATAATAATAATAATAATAATAATAATAATAATAATAATAATAATAATAGATGATAATAAGTAGATATAATAATAATAATACTAAATAATAATAATAACAATAACAATAACAATAACAATAACAATAACAATAACAATAATAATAATAATAATAATAATAATAATAATAATAATAATAATAATGAGCTCTACGGTAGGGTTTTCAACTTTAGCAATTATAATAAAAAAGTTTTAGGATTTACAATATTAATTCCTTCTTTGTATAATAATAATAATAATAATAATAATAATAATAATAATAATAATAATAATAATAATAATAATAATAATAATAATAATAATAATAATAATAATAATAATAATAATAATAATAATAATAATAATAATAAGTATAACATTTGAATTAATCAAATGAGGCAATCTGATATATATTGAAACACATGGGAATGATAGCTAGTCTATCTTGAAAGGCAATTTGAGCATAAATTAAAATAAAAATTTAATTTCTTTTTCATTGAATTTTTTTTTTCTTTAATAGAAATAAAAAGTTATAAAAATGATGATAAATCTTAACGGATAAAGTTCACTTAAAAGAAAGAAAAAAACTAAAATATTTCCCACGTGGTTTTGGCGGAGCATTGGGTAAATTAAGCGAAGGTTAATTTGATTTGTAAATTATTCATAACTAAAAAATTATAAAATAATATTCATAATAATATTAATAATACAAATAAAATAAAATAGTGGATTGAGGTTACTTAAAAGGGTAGACTAATAGAAATGGACTAGTCTTGTGGGGCGGGCCTATGTTTTAAATTAAAATGAATCCTATGGTTTCTTTAAAAATTAATAAGGACGATAATAGCTATTAATTAATAATAATAATCCTCGTCGGTTTCGAGATGAAAAGAAAACCCTAAATGTTGAACGGTGGTTTTAGAACACGCGGGAATACTAGGCTAGCGTTGAGGTTATTAAAAAAATAGGCCCAATTGAAATAAAACGTGCGAGGCCCGATTTTCCAATTAAAAAAAATAAAAACCGAAAATGCCTAAAATATAAAAATGACGATAAATATAATAATGATATTCATAAAATAACAAGGAATATAGTTATAATATATATAGTAGCGGGTATAAATTATTTAAAAAGGTAGGCTACATAAAATTAAAAATATGAACGCGTGGTCTTGATCGGTGGCCTTGTTTCAAATTGACAACAAGATCTAAAGTTAGTTTAAAATTATATAACGTTATTAATAACAAAATTCTTATTAAAAAATATACTACTAATAAGAATAATAAATATTTACCGATCGGTGAGGTTGAATTTCGGAATAAGGCCTATTCGTTTATTTTCTTTTTTTTTTTTCAATAAATGCGAAAATCCTAAGTTTTGAAGAAAAAATTGAAATCCTGATAAAATGAAACTGATAATAACATGCTATTAATAATCCAGCTAATCAAAAAATTAAAAATTTTAATAGTTGATAAAGCTTATATAATGGTATCAACTATCGGATCGACTTTTCTTACATTCATTCGGTCTGCGTTATCTATAAACTCTCTCTTTAAATCAATTTCAAAATTTCATAAAAAAAATTAAATGATAATATCTTCGAGTCAATAATATTTACTAAGAAGAGCGTTATATACGATATCTTTACCGGCTTTTTCTAATATTTATATATTTTCGGTGAAAACTCTGAAAAAAAACCTTAGGGCTTGTCAAGGCCTAGTTCTCTACTCTAATAGGCACTACAAAACTAAAACTCTTAAATAGTGAACTAAGATAACTTCTAAATAATAAAGTGAATAGCATGTAAACAGTGAGTGTAAACGGCATGTAAATAAATATAGGATTAAAACAGTTGGGAAACAATATTAGGGATGTTTAAAAAAAAAGTGAGCATTACCGAAATATTTGAGGATTCTAATGTGAAAGATTTATTGACCTCCCAATACGGACTAAATATTAAGATTTTAAAGTAGGAATGAGTAATCTAAGTAATTATGCGGTATATCAAAGTAGAAAGTAAATTATGCAAATACTTATATCCTATGAGTAAATGTTTAAAGTAATTATGAAAAAGTTAGGTTCAAAAAAGTAAATTGATTAGAGTGATCGTATGAAAATACGGGGATTTCAAAATGAGCAAATGTTTAGTTATGGATTGAATACGAGTGCGTAGGGGTAAGGCGAGTGAGTGTATATATTTACAGTATTTTTTATTATTATTATTATTATTATTATTATTATTATTATTATTATTATTAATTATTATTATTATTATTATTATTATTATTATTATTATTATTATTATTATTATTATTATTATTATTATTATTATTATTATTATTATTATTATTATTATTATTATTATTATTATTATTATTATTATTATTATTATTATTATTATTATTTAATGAGATTTGCAAGCCTTTTCCAATTTCCTAAAGGTATCAACCGCTACATGATCAATTTTTTTAAGGACTATTCTAGAGTAGAAAAGAACAAATGCTTTCTGAACTTTTAATCTAATATTTCGCCTGGCACTTCAGCATCATCAGAGACGAGTATCTGACTAATTAACAAATGTGAAACCAAAAATGTTTATTTAAATTTTAAAATATAAATGTGAAGTAACAAATTAAAGTTTTATAACTAAAGTTAAATCTAAAATCCTAAGTAATAATTATATCAAATAGAGAGATTCTAACTAGCCACACCTAAAAAATGTTCAAAAATTTTCCATTTCATTATACTTGATGTTGATAATTGGTTTGTGCTTTTTTATTAAGAGGGACTCAGCAAGCCTCAATTCAAAAAAAATTCCTGCTCGGTGCAGTATGTCGAAATTAGAAAATGGTCGAGATTGGGTTTAGGGGTTCCGTGATCGTTTTTCAAGTTAGTTCCAAAGATCTTTACTAGCCTGCTTACTATGTTGTGAGCACATCGAAGTTTAGACGGAGAATTAGATAGTATACCGGATGTAAGAGGCAATTACAGCCATCTTTATCTACAGTGAAATTGGTATACTACATGATTCACATTCCCTTAGTGAATTAGAATTAGTTCTTTCAGTTTCATTGGCTTATAATAACATCTAAGTTTTATTTCTTTAGCGTTAGATTTGGACTTGATGTGATATGAATATTTTCCTGTAACCTAGAATATTCATAATTAAATCTATCTATCGTTTGATCTGAAAAAGAAAGTTTAAGCTATCCCTATTATCTCTGCTTTTTCTTTGAGATTTTTTGCTATTATAAAGTTCTAATTGTTTTATCTAGCAGATATGAGGAAAGTTATTTTTTAAACAAGATTCGATTTAATTCTTAAAGCTCTGCGTCAAAAAGTTTTAATTAGTGCGATTTTATAAGTAAGGGTTAATTGTGAACTTACATTATTATTGTTATTATTATTATTATTATTATTATTATTATTATTATTATTATTATTATTATTATTATTATTAATTATTATTATTATTATTATTATTATTATTATTATTAATTATTATTATTTATTTTATATTATTTTATTATTATTATTATGTAATACATTATTATTATTATTATTATTATTATTATTTTATATTCATTAATTATTATTATTATTATTATTATGATTATTATTATTATTATTTATTTATTATTATTCATTATTATATTCATTATTATTAATATAATATATATATATATAATATATATATATATATATATATATATATATATATATATATATATATATATATATAAATTTAATATATATATATATATATTATATTATATATATAATATATTTATATATATAATATATATATATATATATATTATTGATATATATATATATATAATTATATATATATATATATTATATATATATATATACTATAATATTATATATATATATAATATATATATATATCGTGGAAACGATGGAACATTTCTCAAGGTTTGAACAAGAGAAAGTAGCTATACCTTTCATACTACGTAGTAACTATGCAATCTTTCCCAACTCCTTCTACTAAGGTACATTCCTTTCTTCTTTCTCACGCTTTGCAAGACGCAGTCTTCAACTTTCCTGTACCTTCACGTTCATGACCCACGCTTTATAGCAAACATTTCATGGAGCGGGTGTCCCACCTTCCCCGGGAAGCTTAGAGTGGGCTTTGGCCTTTGAGGCGTGAACGAGGTCAAAGGCATAATTTAAAAGATGTAGCTGTCGCTTCAAAGAAATGATTATTAGACCATAAATTTAATAACTTATATTACAATAGCCTATGGACTATTAACCTAACCCCGGACAGAATTATTAACTTATCAAACTATGCATTAACCAAAGATAAAGAAATACTTTTAAGTTATGGCCTTTCCATTTCACAGCAGAAAAATGTCCACCTACTTCAATTCTGTACAGATTTCGAAACCAAAAAAAAAATGAACTTCAAACTCTAACATTAATCATGATTTCTTAAAAGGCTTGTTTTTGGACGGGATCATTTCTACCTCACATATTAACAAAACACCCAAGAAATTCTACGAAGCTCTAACCTCTAACTCTCATTCTGGACTACATCAACTCTATTCACCCTAATATAAAATTTACAATGGAACTCTCTAACAATCATACCCTACCTTTCCTTGATACCCTCCTCTCTTGGAATAACATTCCTACACTACTCTTTAGCGTTTATCTCCAAAAATATTTAAATACAAATTAATTCATATGTTTAACAAGAATATTCATTGATTTATATTAAGAAGATATATTAATTAGAAAACTTAATTAATACACTGTCCTTAAAATTAATCAAATACAAACCAATCCATACAATTAATTAACATCAATAATATGTACTGATTGGTATTTAGCACTTTAATGAACATTATGAAAAATTAATTAATCTATTAATTGTAAATATTAATGATCAAGAATTATATTTTAATTAGCACAAGTGATTAGTAAAT
>JABUQX010040040.1:0-2500 GCA_015478945.1 Trachelipus rathkii | reverse complement strand
ACATTAACTTCATACGCATATAAGCTATTTGCATAATTTACTTTTCTACTTTGATTATGACCGACATAATATTTAGATTTACTTCATTCTCGTACTTTAAAGATCTTGATATTTGATCGCGTAGTTGGCACGGCCAGATATAATCTTTCACATTGAATCCTTCGTCAGTAATATTTCGGGTAATGCTCGCTTTTTTTATAAACATCCCTTTAATTAGTTTCCCAACCCTGTTTTAACTCTATATTTATTTACTATTTACATGCCGTTTACACTCACTGTTTACAAGCTATTCACTTTACTATTTGGAAGTTATCTTATTTCTTATTATCTTATTATTATTATTATAATCATTATTATTATTATGTATTATTATATTATATTATTATTACTTTATTATTATTATTATTCATATTATTATTATTATTATTATTATAATTATTTTATTATTATTATTATTATTATTATTATATTATTAGTAGTAGTAGTAGTAGTAGTATAGTAGTAGTAGTAGTAGTAGTTGTAGTAGTAGTAGTAGTATTTTCATAAAATTTCTTTTTTTTTTTTTTTTTACCAAAATTTAGTTCCCTTTAAATTGAATATAAGATAACCAAATAGTCTTTATGAGGAAATTTAAGCTCGCGATTGGAAATATGAACACCATTTAATACAGTTAAAAGTGCGGTATCTGTAGATTCGTGGTGGCTGTGAACACAACTTTTTTTGACCTACTTGTATAAATCCCGCGGCTAAAATTTGTACAAGTATTTATAATTATTATTGTTATAATCATCGTTTGTAATTTTTTTTTTATAGCTAATATATTATTGGTAGTAGCATTTTTATGAAAATTTCTTTTCACCAAAATTAATAGACAGTTAATATAGTATAAAGCAAATTAATATAGTTGTTGGTAATAAATTTTAAGGTGGTTTCAAAGTTTAAAATCACCTTGTAAACTTTCTCTAGATGGGTAACTTCATTTAGTAAATCTATTTGTATTAATGTAAATTAATTTTTTTTTTCTTTTACTTTTAATTATTTTTATTCAGTATACTTTTGGATGTAGGTTTAATAAGAAAAGTTAATGTGTAGCTATATTTAGTAAATTTATTGTATTTAAATGTTAATTCGATTTCAATTTTTTCGATAACTTTTAAAGTTTAAAATTTTTATACGCTCTGTAAATAATTTTTCGATTTTTGTTCCTATAATATGTGAATGGGTAACTTATTTTGTAAATTTCATTTTTGGGGGGGTTAATAGGGGTTTTTCATTCTCTTTCTTTGGCAGTTTAAAGCTTACTGTTAACAGTTAGGTACTTGAACAGTTAAAAATGATTTTATTAATGGTTTGGGCTCATTTTTTTTCCTTTCATAAGTTTCCCTTTGGATTTGAAAACTCATTAAATACCTGGTAGTAGTTTTAAGGGTTTTTTTTATATATAAATTAGTTGGTTTCATTTGAATTTTATATTAAGTTTTTCCGTTTTGTAAAATATACAGGTTTTGAAACAAAAGACTGATATGTAGTTTCATTTTCGGGTAAAGTTATTTATTCTAAATGGGTTACTTCAGTAGTAAATTTTTTTTTTTTATATAAATTTAATTTTTAACTCTTACTTTAACTTTTACTTAATTTTGCTTAGTATATATTTTAAGAGGAGGATTTAACAAAGTTAATGGATAGTTGCGGTTTGAGTAAATTAAATCTTTTCGAACTTTAAATCCGGTATGCCTAAATATTAATATTTATAACTTACGGGCGATTAAAAATAAATTGCATAGTACGGGTGATGCTCAACATAAAATACCTTTTGTGAATTTTAATTCGTTGAATGGATAATATTTTTTATTGTTCTTTCATTTTTTTTAAACTATAATAGGATTCTTTGTTTATAAGTCTTTTTGGGTTAAGACTTCTAGATTTGTTAAATTTAATACCAATTTGTAATTTTTAAATCATCATATACATTAGAATATTTTTAAAGAGTGTATTCCCAAACTAAAGTTACTAGTTAGCTTCCGTTTTTGTAAATTTAATTCTATTCCGCAAATTCTTTTTTATCTTTTTTTTTCTCTCAATTCTTGGAAGTTTTTAAAAAATTTTTTTATTTGTAATTTGTTTAAATTAATTATAATTATCTGTGCTCAGAATAGATTTTAAAAGGTATGTGCCACACTATGTCATTTGACAATTCACTTGTAATTTAATTTTATGTTAAGATTTTTCTTAATAAAATTAAACTTTACATTAAACGGTACTGTAATACTTTTAATTTTAAACATTTCGGATATTACCATTTCTTTTATACGTTTAGGATAGTTTTAGAAAAGAATTTTTATTTATTTTTTATTTATTTTTTTGATTTTTCTGGTATAAAAATGTTTATTAATTTTCTTTTAATTTTTGTTAGGCACAGTTTTATGGACCCGAAATCCTAGAGTCTTTCTTGAAAATAAACTTTCGCAGTCAGAAAATTGTATTACCCATTCCCCAATGG
>JABUQX010040039.1:0-24571 GCA_015478945.1 Trachelipus rathkii | reverse complement strand
TGAAAAGTAGTAGTAGTAGTAGTAGTAGTAGTAATTCAACTTTTGCAATAAAAATAGTTTAAAGCAATTAAAAATATTTTTATTAATGGCAGCAAAAAAAAATTGCTTTTAAATTTATCGAAATTACTTCAACTAATAAAAGTATTTTCTTTTCTTCTTTTTTCCTTTTTTTTATATTATTTACAAATTTGGTTGCTAGTAAAATGATTGGATAAGTCACACATTTGGTCCTTCACTAATCGTATAAAGTGTCTATTGACCATTACATTTACGTGTGGTATGTGTGTAATAAATTCAACACTATTCCTAATAAAATGGCGGTAAGATGTTTTAAATTTAAAACATGACAAAATGAAAAAATAGTTACATGGGCCTATTAAGGACTGTCCCATTCCAGCCCTCTTTAGAAGAAATCACATGGGCCTTTTATAGACTGTCCCATCCCAGGCCTTTGCAAAAGAAACCACATGGGACTATTAAAGACTGTCCCATCCCAGCCCTCTTCAGAAGAAACCACATGGGGCTACTAAAGACTGTCCCATCCCAGCCCTCTTCAGAAGAAATCGTATGGACTTATTAAAGATTGTACCATCCCAGCCCTCTGCAGAAGAAACCACATGGGCCTATTAAACAATCTCCCATCCCAGCCCTCCACAGAAGAAACCACATGGGGCTACTAAAGACTGTCCCATCCCAGCCCTCTTCAGAAGAAATCATATGGACTTATTAAAGATTGTATTATCCCAGCCATCTGCAGAAGAAACCACATGGCCCTATTAATAACTGTCCAATCCCAGCCATCGTTACAACAATAAAAATAATGAAACTGTAAATGTCCCATCCCAGCCCTCTTCAGAAGAAATCGTATGGACTAATAAAAGACTGTACCATCCCAGCCCTCTGCAGAAGAAACCACATGGGCCTATTAAACAATCTCCCATCCCAGCCCTCCACAGAAGAAACCACATGGGTCAATTAAAGACTGTCCCATCCCAGCCCTCTTCAGAAGAAATCGTATGGACTTATTAAAGATTGTACCATCCCAGCCCTCTGCAGAAGAAACCACATGGGCCTATTAAACAATCTCCCATCCCAGCCCTCCACAGAAGAAACCACATGGGGCTACTAAAGACTGTCCCATCCCAGCCCTCTTCAGAAGAAACCACATGGGGCTACTAAAGACTGTCCCATCCCTCTAGGCATCATAAGCATCTTAACAAAAAGCAAAATACGTATCAACCCCACAACCATATCACACCCACCCATCTTCTGACCTCCAAACCTTGAGATGCCGTATGACTATTTACATAGAGAAAGAGAGAGAGGAGAGAAGATGTCCAGAAGACGAGAAGATGAAGACTTCATGTTTATGCATTACGAGGGGAGCGAGAGAGGGGAGAGAAGAGAGAGTGAGCGGAGCAGAAGACGGAGAGATAGAAGAAGGGAAGGAGGAAGAGAGAGTGAGGATAAATAGAGAGAGAAAGAGGAGAGGAATCAAAGAGCGACGGACGGAAAGAGAGACGACGGTAAGAGAGAGAGAGACGAGATTGGAGTGTCGAGGAGAAGAAGAGAGAAGGAGAGATTAACCTTTTTATATTTATATTCTGTGAAAGTAATTGGTTGTCAATTTTTAAGACAAGTTTAGGATGAAAAAAAAACTGAAAAAAAGCTACTACAGAAGGGAGGTGTCCACTGTGATTTGAGGTTTTCTAAACATTTTTTTGTTTATAACCTTTAAAAACAGAAAAATAAGAAGTAAATCCCCCGTCTGTTAAATAATTATTCAATGATTTGAAAATTAAGGAACTTCTTTCGAACTTATTCCAAATGAAATTAAAAATGGTTCTCAACGTGCACGTCTGACAAAAAAACACTCTTTTCCGACGGCGGACTAACTTTTCTGTATCAACTCAACTCGATTTAATCGATTCCACAGTGGACAGGGGAATAAAGAATGAGACAAATTTTTGACTGGTTAATTTTTGAATTCATAATAAGATCGATGATTTTTAGGTTCTTAGAGGGAAAAAAAGATAATAAATGTCTGTAGCATCACGCAATAATACAAAATATAATCGAAATCGAATTGGAATCACTTGTTGCAGACTAAGTTATATTTATTTTCAACTAAACTTATATTATGTTTCAAGCATCTATACAACAGCATGGGGAAAACAATTGTGCTACGTGAATTGATGCTAAAACATACAGCAATATATGCTTATTCTTATATTAAATAGTTTTCAAAAGATGTCCTTACTAGTATATACTATGATATAACTATTAATATGCAGGCTTATATAATATACAGGTCTATATATATATATAATTACAGTAATTATAATAATTAGTTCTTTATATAATAACCAACTAATATAATATATTATATTAAATATATATAAGTTATACTATAATATATTTTACATGATTGAGTGAAAATTGGTTCCACCAAATGATTTAGATATAAAGACGCATTCACCAATAATATTTATTTGACATATCCAACAAGTGAACCAGGTTCTGATAAAAAAAAATTTTGAAGGATTACAAAAATATAATATTAAAATTTACATATATAATGTATACGTAAAATATATTGTTATTTGGTCGTGACTCTTTTTATTAATCTTTGCCATTTGGTTTATATATTAAATACTATTGAGTTCATTGTTCATTTTTTAGCCATTCAATACAAACAGTATCACGCGAAAGTACAATTATTTAACTTCAACTTTAACTCACCTTCAAATTTACTATGAATAGGTATTATTTCCAGAAAAGAGATTGGGTCATGGGATTTTTTTGGTTATAAGATTCCCTTTTTTTTAATTTATTTTAGAAATAACTTGAAGAATTTGTCTATTTGCCATGAATTCTACTCAAATTACCCTTTAATTTTATATTTTGTTTGGATTCTTTTAGCTCTTGAAGTGTCTGTAGCTGTTTATTTATTTTCTTCAGGTACTACTTCATTTGAATTGCTGGAGAGTTCAAATTCCTGTTATTATATATATTATATATATATATTATATAATTAATATATATAGTAATATAATATATATATAATATACTATATATATATATAGTATAAATATACTATTATATTATATATATAATTATGCTGTATTATATATATAATAATAAGTTATACAAAATTAATATATAAATATATATAAGCTATATTATATATATAGATATATATAATATTATATATATATATATATATATAATATTATAGCTATATATATAAAAAAAAAAAAATAATACTATATATTATATATATATATACTATATATATAGTATAATATGAATATATATAGTATATATATATATAATATACTAATATATATTATTAGCTAATATATATATACATATATACTAATATAGTATACTATATATATAATATATATTACTTAAATATGGAGAATAAAATTAATTCTCTCGTTGGTGAGCAATTTTTACTATATAAAAAAGATAATAATTTTATTTATATAAAAAAGTGTCTTCATCTTGAATCTTCTTACACAACAAAATGATTCGATAAAATTTTCTCCGTTCTATATTGGTAGCTATGATGAAACATTATGTGTATATTTGAGTCTTTTCAAATTTTTAAGAGTAGAGAAATATCTTTTTTGCCGCACCTTTTGAGTATGTTTTGAGCATTTCCAGATTAATGAAGAAATCTTAAATGTGCAAAACCAACATGTCGGGACTGCTAGCAGTTCCAAATATTTTTTTTTTGCAAAAGTTTTTCGTAAAATTTTTAATCGAACTCGGATTTAAAAATCGATGGCATGACTAATAAGATTAGTAAATATGGATCTATGGCTCACGGAAACTTCCTCTTAAACTGGTTTGAAAAAAAAATTCAAGAATATTAAAAATTTGTAATTTCCCTTAATATCATTTTCCGAATTTAGGAAAACGTCCACATTTCACAGCCTTTTTCTTTTATTTCTTTCATTAATAGTAAACAGTGAAGCATTTCTTTGTTAATGTGTACAGCCGCATTATAAATGTTAGATAGATGTTTGCATTACTTCAAAAATGCTTTGGAAAAAAACAAAAAACAAACCACATTTCAATATGATTAAGAGCCATTTAAAAGCAATTACTGTCACTATATTATGGGAAAAGACTTTGTGCAAGTAATTAAACATAATGAAAAGAGCTGAAGGAGAGTAAAGGTAAAAAGTGATAAAATGGACAATAACAAAAATTTGCTTTTGAATACAAACTTCAAAAGAGGACCTGAGTTTCAAAAAGTTTAAATATTCTTGCCAATAAAATACAAAACCCCTTTCTAAAAGCTCAACAAAACGCTTTAAAAAAATTTCTCTAAGGATACGAAACAAATAAACATCGTAATTTTAAGTCGATAGCTCGTTCGGCAATCCATAGCGTCACCGGTCCAATCATTTCTTCTGACATGGGTAGTTCAATTTTTTCAAAAATAGCGAACAAGATGCTTTTCACTTTAAAAATGAAGTTTGATGATTTGTTGCTTCCACAAGATTGTGAAAAAGCAATGAATCTCATAATGCCGCTCTATATTTTCAAAGCTTAAAAACAAATCTAAAAAAAATTTTGCTTCATTGCCTTTTCCACCATCATATCGTTGTCCAATCAGGGGTATAAGTTCACTAATTTATTTCAAAGCTTTCGTTAGTAATACCTCCGCTTACAGATTCTCCTCTTAATGCTTTACAAACAGAAAACTCTTCACGGTACAGTATAAAAATAATTTTCCTAAAATGTTTATTAATTAATTATAGTTTAATTTAACTTATAAATTGAAATAAAAATTAAATTTAATAGAATATAATTTAATTTAAATAACAATTTTTTATATTAAATTTAGAAGAAAATTAGAAATTTAGATTGCTCAAAGCCATAAACAAAAAAAATTTGATCGTTTAAATATTTCGGTGGGGGGGGGGGGTGAACCCTTCTGGACCCCCTTGTCTACAAAGCCTTATACTTATAATGTATTATATTATTATATATATTACTATAGTATATATATAATAAAATATATATATATATTAATTTTCAATTGTATCGTTGTATAATAAATGTTTTTATATTTATATAAATAATGATGTATATTAACGTTTAAAAATAATGTATATTATATATATATATATATGGTAAAATTACTTAGCCAGAGAATTGATTGTGAAAATACATTGCTGAACCAACTTTAAAAAGTTTTAATCAATGTAGACATAGTAACATTTTACTTTCTAAGATTCTTTAATAAATCATCCAATTAATAATAATGATAATAATAAATAATAATAATAATAATAATAATAATAATTAATAATAATTAATTCTTGATACTGATAATATTAAATAATAAATTCTGAAAATGAATAATAATAAAAATTATTGATTATTATTATTATTATTATTATTATTATTATTTTATTATTATAATTATTATTATTAATTTATTATTATTATTATTATTATTATATATTATTCATTATTATATTTGAACAAAATGCAAAATTTCGTGACTATTAATTAATTTTTTCTCTTTATTCGGTACCACAAGAGTGGAATGATTGGTTTGTGTGGCGAGAGTCCTGAATTGCCGATTCTTCAAATAGGGGAATCCTTAATTATAAATCTTTAATCAAAATTAATTAAATAAAAAACATTAATAAAACCTTATGGAAGTTAATAAATAGAAAAACCTGAAGAGTTTTAAATTAAATTTAATATTAAATTAAACTCTGTTTAAGTCGCGCCGTATATTAGCTACTTTTTTTGCATGAAACTCCTCCCATTTTTGTTTATGAAACTCCTCCCATTTTTTATGAAAAGCTCTTCCCATTTTTGTTGTATGAAAACTCCTCTCATTTTTTTGGTTACAGAAAAACTCCTCTCATTTTTGCTGTTATTGAAAACTTTCCTCCCATTTTTTGGTACGAAAAAAAAATCTCTCATTTTGTGTATTGAAATGTCCTATCCTAATTTTTTTGTTGCGAAAACTTTCCCCAAGGGAATCCTTAAAATCTTTTAATAAATAAATAAATAAAAAACATTAATAAACCTTATGAGCTAATAATTAAAACCTTAAGAGTTTAAATTAAATTTAATATTAAATTAAACTTTTTAAGACGCGCCGTATATTGGCTACTTTTTTTTTGTATGAAACTCATCCCATTTTTTTGGCACGAAACTCCTCCCATTTTTGTTGTATTAAACTCCTCCAAATTTTTTGGTACGAAACTCCTCCCATTTTTTATGAAACTTCTCCCAATTTTGCTGAATGAAACCCCCCATTTTTTTGGTACGAAACTCCTCCCACTTTTGTTGTATGAAATTTCTCCCATTTTTTTGGTGGGTGAGAAAATCCCACCAGTTTTGCTGTATGAAACCCATTTTTTTATAAAACTCCTCTCATTTTTTGGTAAACTCCTCCCATTTTTGTTGTATGAAACTCTTCCCATTATTCTGGTGCGAAACTCCTCCCATTTTTGTTGTATGAAACCTCCTATTTTTTGATACGAAACCTCCCATTTTTGTTGTATGAAACTCCTCCCATTTTTGTTTATGAAACCCCTCCCATTTTTGTTTATGAAACTCCTCCCATTTTTGTTGTATGAAACTTTTCCCATTTTTTGGGTATGAAACTCCTCCCACTTACTTCTAACTTTCTTCTAACTTCTAACATTTTTGCTGTATGAAACTCTTTCCCATTTTTCGTATGAAATTCCTCCTGTTTTTGTTGTATGAGACTCCTCCCATTTTTTGGGTATGAAACTCCTCTCATTATCGTTGCATGAAACTCCTCCCAGTTTTGTCGTATGAAACTCCTCCCATTTTTTTGTTTGAAACTCCTCCTATTTTTGTTGTAGGAAATTCCTCCCATTTTTATTTTATGAAATTCTCCCATTTTTCTTACAGGAAATTACTCTCATTTTTTGATACGAAACCTCCCATTTTTGTTGTATGAAACTCCTCCCATTTTTGTTTATGAAACCCCTCCCATTTTTGTTTATGAAACTCCTCCCATTTTTGTTGTATGAAACTTTTCCCATTTTTTGGGTATGAAACTCCTCCCACTTACTTCTAACTTTCTTCTAACTTCTAACATTTTTGCTGTATGAAACTCTTTCCCATAATACTATATATATAGTATATATAGTATTGATATTATCACAGGCGGGACTTTCATATACTCGTTGCTGCTCGGCTTAGCAAACGGGTTAACATTTTAGAAAACGATCGATCTTTTACAAATGTCATAATGTTACAATAAAATTCTCATATTTTTTGAAGAAATATAATTAATCAAAATGAATTGAACAAATAATTAACATAATAAAAAATATAAAAATATATGTAAAATATATAAACCAAAAAGTCTAAGAATCATCGCGTTTAAATAATACTATTTTTCTCAATCCATTAAAAAAGTTGACTGTTCTTAGTGTAATAGTGTAATTGTGCATTGAATGAAATTTAAGAAGTTAATAAAAATCGTTGATATGTTGCCATTTTAGCATCTTTCTTTAGCTACAATTCTGTTTATTGTAATAAATAAGAGAAGAAAGTAAAACTACTTTTAATTATTTAAAACGGTTTAGTATATATACTATTATTATATATATACTATTATATATATATATAATATTGATATATATAAATATATAATATATATATAAGTTATATATATATATATATATATAATATATACTATATATATAGAAAAGAGAGAGGAAGGAAGAAGAGTTGGAGAGAGAGAAGAGAGGAGAGGACCGATAGTAAATTAGAAACCACCTGCCTCTGATAGTAATATATATATATATATATATATATATATATAATATATATATAAATATATATATAATATAGTATTATTATATATAATATATATATATATATATAATAATAATATATATATATATAATAATATATATTATATATTGTATATATATATATATAAATATATATATATATAACTATATATAATATTAGTATATATTATAATATATATATATATATATAGTATATATATAATATATATATATATATATAGTATATATTATATATTATATACATATATATACATATTATAAATTATATTCATATAATAATATATATATATTTAACATATATTTAGGTATATTATATATATATATATATAGTATATATATATAATATACGTTACTATATATAATATATATAATATATATATATATATATATATATATATATATATAATAAATATATGGCCTATTATAATAAGTGTTGACTCCAGGGAAAAGCGAAAAATTCCCCATAATATAATGTATCGTTATTTTAATATTTTAGGGTAAATAAACAACTTTAATTTTTGGTGTAGAACTAAAGCTTTACCTAAAACCTAAACCTAACCTAAAAACCTAAAGTAAAAGGTTAGGAATAACAAAGTAAAACAAGAAAATATAAACAACATAAACCTTAAACCTAAATATGATGACTTAAACCCTGATGCAGACTAATTATATATAATATATATATATATATATATATTATATAATTATATAATATATATATAGATATATATAATCATATATATATTATATATAATATATATATATAGAATATATATAATATATAATATATTAAATAATTAAATAATAAAATTAATATATAATAAATAATAATAATAAATAATAATAATAATTAATAATTAAAATAATTCGGACAAGTGTGTATTTGTAGATGCCTGAATTAAATATAGTTTTTATGCTGTTAATACTAGTGAAAAAATTTAACCCTTATTGAACTAAAGAGAGTTGCCCAGAACTACTTCACTTTAGATAGGATGAAGAATTTTTGTATTTGGGTTCGCGAATTTGTTTATTACAGGTCGCAAAAAAAAATGGTGTAAATTGAAAATTTGTAAAAAATGTCTCCTAAAACAATATTCGTAAAGGTAAATTTCATCGATGTACAAGAAAGTCCCGTGCTTACGAACTACAGGGGGAGGTCGCTTGTGGGCAGTTTGTGTCAATAAGTTGCCAAACCCGGAATTTTCGTTAAGGAACCCTTACGCAATTTATTAGAGGGCGGAATATAATGCGTAATAGTGGGGAAGAGTTGCTTCCTGGTGAAGGGGAGGGGGGGATAGTGAGCGTAAGGACCCACGGGCCCGACAACGAAAAGAATATCAATTCTTTTGCCCGATTTTTGAAACTTCAAAAGGACTATGCTACCAATATGCGGGGGTATCGGACCTATACCCAAAATGGTAGACAGCGGAAAAAAATAGGTCGACATTGTAAAAAACAAGAAAAAATCTGGTATTTAGAAGTTTATCTCAACGAACCCAAAAAACTTAAACCCTAAACCTAAAACAACCTAAACCTAAACCTAAACCTAAAAACCTAAAACCTAACCAACACTAAACGCCTTAACCTTATGTCCTAAACTCTTTGCGGCGGGGCTGTGCAAGACATTTTATTTGTTGATCGTTGTGTCGACCCTTTTTCACTTATTAATTTTATATATATATTAAGTATTATATATATATATATATGTATATTATATATAATATATATATGATATAATTATATATATAATTATTTATATATATATATATTATTATAATATATATATTATATATACTATATATATATATATATATATAATATATATATACTATAAAGCAAACGAATGCATTTCTGTATACTTTTCTCCTAACAATAACCCCTAAAGGAATGATAAGAGTATTGTGAATAGCAAAAAGATTTATTTATGTTCCTATGTTTTCTTCAATTGTCCGAAGTTATTCTGTTTGGTTTCTTAACTTGTTAATAAAACGTTATTATTTTTTGCCTCGTATTGTCCCTGTTTCACGAGGGGACCTTGTACCGTCCTCCCCTTTTAAGAGGCACCCTTAGCCACCAAAAGACAAGTTTACTAGTTGGTTTCCGTTTTTCAAAAGAGATGCATTGTAGTTTTCAAGCCAAAAGGGAGGAGAGAGAAGGGAGAGAGAGAGAGAGATGGAGATAAGAGAGAGAGACGTAGATTTGTTGATTTCAAGCGCGATCGTTCTGCCAATTCTGCAAAAGTAATCAATATATCTTTTATTCACTGTTTGCCTCTATTGGAATTAAAAATGTTGGGCGTGATCTCCCAAAAAATTTCATTGGAATCAGATTCCCTCACAATAAACAATCGTTGCTTTCTAAAGGCAAACCTTCCATGAACATGGGACTCATTAAAAAAAATGCTTTTTGGGCGGAGTGAGTTATTGGAATTATTAATATTATGTGCTCTGGGTTGACCAACCTGTTGTTGTGCGTTTGGGCCTCTCTCTCTCTCTCTCTCTCTCTCTCTCTCTCTCTTCGTTTCTTCTCTCTCCTCTCTCTCTCTCCTCTCTCTCTCTTCTCTCCTCTCTCTCTCTCTCTCTCCCTCTCTCCTCTCTCTTTCAAAAACAGTAGGCTCCCTTTATTTAAGAGTCTCCCTATTTTGTTTTATTATATATATTTTTTTGTTAATTTACAATTTAGTTTAAAGGCTTTTAATTAAAAGTTAATGATTGTAATACTCTGTTTGCCATTTTGGTAATATAATATGTGCTACGTTTCATTGATAGAAGTGCTTTTATTTATGGTTGAAAGAATGCTTGCCTCCCAAAACCCTTTGGGAGAATCGATAAAAATTCTATTTAAAAAAAAGATTTTTGTGGCTTCATTTTAGCACTTTCTTATTAACAAAAAAAAACTATGTGTTTTTTAGAGTTCCGAAAACATAACAAACAGAATATTGGTTTTATTTTTTTGTGTTATATACTGATAATATATATATATATAATATATAGTAATATATATATATATATTATATATTAAATATATATATATTATGATATATATATATTAGTATATATATATATTAATATATATATATATACTATATAATATATACTATATATTATTTAGTATATTAATATAATATATATATATATAGACTACTATATATATAATATATTATGATATTAATTAAAAAAATATATATATATATATAATATATATTATATAATATATATATAATATATATAAATAATATATATATATTATATTATATATATAATATGCGACCAACATAGAATTGTAACGATTCAAACGACGTCGATATCCTCGAAAAAGACGTTACCGATACTTACAGGAAAAAGCAAAATTACCAAATTTGGGAATCAGCGTATAAAGCTTATTACCGGAAATGTAATTTTTTTTTTTACCCGGAAAATGTAAAGATTTTTTTTTATTAAGCTCATTTAAAGGGGGGCTTCACGCTTACCGGGGGTACGCTTCATTTAGGGGGCTCGAAAAGGTCGA
Source organism: Trachelipus rathkii (assembly GCA_015478945.1). Taxonomy (NCBI): domain Eukaryota; kingdom Metazoa; phylum Arthropoda; class Malacostraca; order Isopoda; family Trachelipodidae; genus Trachelipus; species Trachelipus rathkii. The sequence continues at coordinate 13,226 of JABUQX010040039.1, read as the reverse complement.
ACGGGGGAACAAGAGGGGGACAACAGGTCCCCCCCGCTCGTGTCCAACTGTTAAGGGCCGAGAGGGACCCCGGACTATCCTGTCGATCTTTTGCAGGCTTTACCCACTATATATTCCCTTTAGTTAAAAAAAAAAATCGTTCATTCGATACTATAAATAAAAAATGAGAAAAAAGTTATATGATATATTAAAATGTTTATTTTCTCTTTACCTTTAACTCTTGTATTTTTCTGGTTTTTTCTATTAACTTCATAAAAAATTTAAAAAGAAATGATTTGGTCCTCTATTTTCCTTCAACCAAAAAAAATATACGCAACACAAATAACTTAAAAGATGCGTTTCTCTTAGGCCTTGCTTAGGGATTTTGGCTTTAATGAATTAAAAAAAAAAAAAAATTCTTATTTACTGTTTTTACATTACCTTTGATGGTTGCTTTATAAATCGTTTTATTGCACATTTCCAATAGTATACTCTTTCGGAACCCACCTTTCCTCTATTGTGTTTGGTTGCATTTGCCCCCATCTGAGCTGGATTCACCCGCGAACAAGTTTTAAGCAGAGTGGTTCACTTTTAAGATGAATCTAAAGTAAACTCATTTCAAATTACAGGTAACCCTTAGCCACCACATCGGTTATTAACAAAGTTCCGTTCCAGGAAGTATGTACTTTTTTTAAAAATAGTATGTTATTGTTTTCCGCTATTGTCCTGTTTTGAAAAGGAACCAAAAAAAACAATTGCCGCATCTTCTCTTGTCAATGCCCAACCAATCACCTATTTTGGTTTTTCCACTAGGGTTCTCTCATGTTTGAATATTTGCCGTTCCCAAAAAAAACCACTGTTTCGTCAAACTGCAAACGGGACTTTATTTCTCAAACCACCACTAAAATGTCTATTTAAAGAATTTTTGCCGTCACAAAAGCTTCCCCAGCAACCAACACTTACCTAGTCAACTATTGTATGAGAAAGATGAATTCTTTAAAATTTTTCTATGTCATTTTTGAAATTTTCGCTTCCATTAACGAAAATTTTGATAAAAAAAAAATATTTTAAAGCCAGCTGTGTACTGTATTTATGCTTGAAGTGTATGAAGTTTGTGCGCAGAGGATGTAAAAGCGTATTCTTTTGTATTGGCACTATAGCTTTTCATACACTTCTTTTAACACATCTATATCTATAGCTATTTCTAAATTCATATAACACTGAGCAAATCTTTTTTTGCATTTTACATAATTTTTACAGAACTTATTAGTTTAAATTAAAAATTGTTTTAGAAAATAAAAACAAAAAACACACTTAATTAGAAAAATAACCAGCGACATTAAAACAACCATTATCTAAGGCAACATTGTCCGAATGAATTTACTAATTTTCTTTCTGTAATTCCCCATTGGAAAACCGTCCCCCATAATATCAAATTTTAAAAAAAACTTATCATTACCCTTCATTTTGAAAAAACTATTTTTTTGTATTCTACAATTTTTAACCAATTAAATTACACATTTTCCGCGTTTAAGAAAAAACTTCGTTTACAGCCTCAGTCCATATTATAGTTTATTGTTGTTTTTCCTGTAAGAATTACCTTAGTTCTCACGATATCGAAAGGTACTAATATGCAATTTCAACCTTATAATATATATATATACTATATATAATAATAATAATAGATTTGAATATGATATTTTATTTATTTAGATGATGGTGTTGTAGGTTTATAGTATAGTATATATATATATATATTTATATAAGTATATATATATAATGAGTATATATAAGTATATATTATATTATATATATTGTAGATATATATTCACAGAAAATCAATTAAAGATGGAATTGCAAACCAATTCTATTGTATCTATGTTTTTCTGACGTTTAATAACACAAATTAAAATGAAAGTTTTGTGTACAGAAAAATTATAGTCCGCCTTCAACTGCTGATGAATTTGGTCTTTCTTTTATTTGAGATAAATCTTATTATCATACTGAGGAGATAAAATTTAGTTTAATGGAATAAAATACTATCAATAAATTTTATTTGAAAAAATAAAAATGATTTATTATATATTATTATTATTATTATTATTTATTTATGATTATTATTATTATTATTATAAATTATTATTAGTATTCATTCATTATTTCATTTCAATAGTTATTTTTATTTTGTATTATTATTAATTTTTTTCCTATTATTATGTTTTAGATATCTAATTTCCCTATTATTTACGGATGATTATTATTATTATTTTTTATTATTATTATATATTTAATTATTATTATTATTAGTTATTGTATTGTTAAAGCAATTATCTTCACTATCAGTATAATAAACCCCACTTATATTACCTTTTGTTGTTGTTAAAACTAGTAATTAACTTGTTTTTATAAAATTGCTGGTCGTTGTTTATTTTTAGAATTATTTATTCCAGTTTTGCTTGCATTTATTTGTTGTATTCTTGAAGGCCCTCTCTTCTTGATTTTGGCCTTTAGTTGGGTTGGTATTCAAAGGCCTCTTCTTGGTTTAGTCTTTATTTTCTTCGTGTGATCCAAAAAGGGACATCTTCTTTTTCTGGGCATTATTTAGATAAGTTCTCTTTCTTCGTTTTCGTTAGTAAAGTATGGTAAGGCTTAGGCAACCCAATATTTTCTCTTCCAAAAATAAAAAAAAACAGAAAAAAAAATGAAGCGTTTTAGTTGTATTCGTTGGTTATCAGTCAGTAGAAAGAGTACACGCGTTATATATACTGTAATGTATAGATGGTTTAGATAGTAGTAAGTATATATATATAATTATATATTATATATATATCATAATGATATATTATATAATATATATAAATATATATACTATAAGTTATTATTGTGATTATATATATTATGAGGTTATATATATATAATATATATATATTATATAGATATTAAATATATATATATATACTTATAATATAATATATATATTATATATTAATATAATTATATATAATTATAATATATATATATATAATATAAGTATATATATATTATATGATATACTATATCAGTATATATAAATAATATATATATATATATAGTATATATTATATAGTATAATATAATTTAGCATTGTTCAAAGCTATAGATACCAACTATAGATTAACATATGCAAGTTTAGGGAAAAGATTGTAGTACCATTACGATTTTAACAATTTCTAATGTATTCGATTTTTCATTACGTTAAGCTTACATAAAGTGGAACTTAAGGGTGTAGTTCCGAGTCCTTTGTCCAAAGGTCCTAGATTACCTAGAAGTAATGTTCCTTTGCCTAGGAAGTTAGGGGCAATGTTAAGTTTAAGATAAGTTAAATAAGTTGTTGTTAGGTTAGGTTTAGGTTTTCGGTAGGTTAGGTTTAGGTTAGGTTAGGTTAGGGGTTCGGTTAGGTAAGTAAGTAAGTAAGTAAAGTTAAGTTAAGTTTCAGTTAAAGGTTTAGTTAAAGTTTATTGTTAAAGTTAAGTGTTAAGGTGTAGGGTTAGATTAGAGGGTGTATGTTAGTTTAGGTTAGGTTAGGTGTAGGTTAGGTTAAGGTTAGTTAGGTTAGCGGTGAGAAAAAAGATGAAATACCTGTGTGGGAATATTTCCATAAGTCCAACTATTTAGAATTGATTATTTAAACCCAATAATGAAATAAACTAACATTCAAATAATTTTTATTCTGTTTCCTCTGCTACTGGTGAAATCTGGAAGAATGCTAATTTTAGTCGTGATTCGCATGATAATTTCAATCTTTATCCGATTTGATATATCGATCAATTTATTCCAGGGGAACATTCAAAACCTTTTCCTAAATTCTACCAATTCGATTATTTAAACCAAATAAAGCACAACCAATCAAAAATTTTCTCTTTTCCTGGTCAATTGTGAATCTGAAATGTACAAAAAATAGTCCAAAAATGTTGCCCATTTCTTTCTTTGGATAAGTTTGAAGTTCTTAAAAGTTTTCATCAATTGAATATGATTAAAAAAAAAAAATCACAGATTAAAGAAATATTTTTATATCTGAAAAAAAAAAAAGGAGTTGAAAGAAACTTTATACGGAGAAAATCGATATGAGGTCAAGTTTTTTCATTTCTAAAAAACTTTTAAAATTTGAAAAAAACATTGTTTAAGATAATATAAATTTAAAATAAAAAGGTTTAATTCTCTCTCTCTCTCTCTCTCCTCTCTCTCTCTCTCTCTCTCTCTCTCTCTCTCTCTCTCCTCTCTCTCTTCTCTCTCTCTCTCTCTTTCTCTTGCTCTTACATTTATTATTTTGCCTTTTTAATATTAATCTCAGAGATTCCTCGATTCTCTCTCTCTCTCTCTCTCTCTCTCTCTTCTCCTCTGCTCTCTCTCTCTCTCTCTCTCTCTCTGCTCTCGTGCTCTCTCTTCTCTCTCTCTCGTGCTTCTCTCTCTCTCTTCTCTTGACATATATTTTTATTTTGCATTAATATTTTCATATCGGATGTCTTCGCCTCTCTCTCTCTCTCTACTCCTCTCCTCTCTCTCTCTCTCTTCTCGTCATCTTCTACTCTCTCTCTCTCTCCTTCTCTCCTCTCTCTTTTATTATATATATATATAATATATATATATATATATATATTAAATATATATATATATAATATATATATATATATATATAATAGAATATCATTTAGCCCTCCCCATAAGATTAGGGGTGTGTTGCCACAAAAATAAACAACGGGAAAACAAAATTCTTAAAAGGTATAGAAGGGAAAAATGGACCTAAGTATAGAATGAAAGCGCCCCCCCCAACCTTCCCCCTCGTACCCTTACGTGCGAGCGTCGTCGCATTCCAAAAAATTCCGACCCCGAGTTTTACCTCTTGTGCTAAACTAGAACCCTACTGTTGTATCTCTTCAAGGAGGTCATGTGGCTTCATTCCCTTCGGACTAAAGAACATCAAGATTTATAGAGCCATGCCACTCCCAAAAAGAACCAAGCCATTTCATTATTATTATTATTATTATTATTATTATTTATTATTAATTATTATATATCATTATTATTGATTATTATTATTAATATTATTTATTTATTAGTTATTATTATTATATTATTATGTTGTTATGTTGTTATGTATTATGATTATTACTTTATTGATTATTATTATTATTATTATTATTATTATTAGTTATTATATTATTATATTAATTTTTATTTTTTATTGTTTTTGTTATTTTTTTTTTTTTATTTCTTTTTTTTTCTATTTTTATTTTCTATTTTTATTTTTATTATTTATTTTTATTATTATTATTTTTATTATTTATTAATTATTATTATTATTATTATTTTATTGATTATATTTATTATTATTATTATTATTATTAATTATTATTATTTATTATTTATGTATTATTTATTATTATATCATTTATTAATTATTATGGATTATTATTATTTTTTATTTATTTTTATTTTTATTTTTATTATTATTATTATTATTATTATTATTATATATTATTATTATTATTATTATTATTATGTTTATTAATTATTATTATTATTATTATTATTATCTATTATATGTATTATTATTATTAATCATTATTATTATTAGTTATTTCCTCTTCTTTGAGGGCCAAAAACTCACCATTTCTTTTTTCCACTTTAACCTCTTATCCTTACTGGAACTCAGGTGCTGTTGCTGTCTTTTTCGGGACTCCCAGCAGGACGCTTCCAAGGGACACCCCCCCACTAACCACTATTCAAAACCGCTTAGCAATGACCACCATCCAATTCCTTCTCCAAATTTTCGTGATAGGAACCGCTTAAATACCAGCTCTTATTTAAAATCTATCATTACACTCCTTTCGGTCACCAACCACCTACACCTTTAAGAATGTCAATAAACGATTATCGCCTTTTTGTTAAACCTGTTCGAAAAGACACGCAGACGCCGACTACCTTTAAGATTTATTACCTTCTTATTCCACACCACTAGATTAAAACTTGCGATACAATTAACAGGCGGTAGGAAAACATTACCCTTCAATTCAAAAAAACGTTTTGCCGCACTCCAAGACTTGGTGCCCCTTGCATTTTCATTTGTCTCACTGCACGGGGATTTGATTTGCCACCCCAGGTCGTGCGTCTTATAGAACTCGCAACTTTTCTAATTACTTCTTCAGCATCATCCATTCCACCGTTTTTCATCAACATATAGGCCTAAATTATACATATTTGAAACTTTTCTATCAACTCGGATACTTTGTTCCAGGTTAACCTACCATACAACATGATTTTCAAAACTTTCGGACGCTTCCTCACCTACCACTATCCACCAATATTTTCCTCTTTCCCTTTTATGCTGGGTTTTCCCACTCATTATTTTACATAAAACAGGACAATCTCTATTACTAATCTTATATAAGCACGTTCCTCAGATTTCCCCACCACACAGCAAAAAAACAATTATACTGGTAACAAAGTATGGGTACCTTCCCCTTCGCTGGCTATTTCTGCATGGACAGATGAGCGTCAGTCGCACACAATACCCTATCTTTAACTCTTTCATCACCCCATCCATAATGAGCACAAAATTAAATATAATATAGATATAGTGATGATAATTCACTAATTGTTTTATTTCAAGGATATAATAGAGGAATGTTATTTAAAACCCACACAAAGAAACATCCAAATACTTAACAATATATTATATAGGTTACATAAAGAACATATTTGCGTTTACATGGCGTGTGGATCTCATAAGACTTACTTACCTATTATACCGTTCATTTGAAGGCACTAGTAAGCCTCTAGCCCTGGAAACACCTTTCGAATCCTGATATTACCAACCAAATTTTATACGTTCACTTTCTTCGATGAAGAATATTTCTACACCCAAAAAATAATCAATATCATTGATTCAGTCAAATTTTATGGGAAAAATTTTTCATCGCCGGAGGCGCACATCTCAAATTTCATGGACAATTAACCGATAAAATTGTGGAAAATTAAACACAAAATCTTACAAAGCGCCAAGACAAATTCACAGAGGGAATATTTTTGAGGGGGTGCGGATTTGTTTTCGACCTCGAGAAGGGGCAATATACCCCATTTATTTTGGATATTTACCTTTCAATCTTATATGTTGTTGGGAGAGATGACACCAATGAGACTACCTATCTCAGCTACGCTTTCAATAAAAGTAACGGAATACAAGGTTAAAACCGCAAATGCCTAAAATATTTAATGGCAATTATTTTATTAATAACGTTGAGCTACACTCAAACCCACTTAGGATTTGCAGTACGGAGAAGTGGGAGAAGTGTCATTTGTATCCAATTAATTCTAAATTATACTTCGGAGAAAGTAGTAGATGTAGCCCTTACAAAATTTACTTTGCTTCACAGAAAGATGTCCAGTTTTAATGGCTTGTCAAAAGCCACAATAAAAAAATTTCACCAAAAGTTTGAGGCGATTTCTTGTAAAGTAGAGTAAATCAGGATATTTCCGGTATACGCACTCATTAAAAAATTTAAGCATATTATACAGTAGGGTTGGCAGACGCATCGGGCACGGTGCGGTGCGGTGCGGTGCGGTGCCTATTGAAACACTTTTTATCCACAGTTATATATAATATATTATAATATATATATTATATATATATATATTATATATATATATATATATATATTATATATATATAATATAATATATTATATATATATATTATACTAATTTTATATAATATATATCGCTATATATATATTATATATAGCGTATATATATCTATATATTATATTATATATATATACGGTATATATAATACATTATATAATATATATATTATATATATAATATATATATATTATATATAATATTATATATATATATATATATATATATATTATATATATATATAATATAGTAATAATATATATATAATATATATATATATATACTATATATAATATATATTTAGTATATATATAATAATATAAATATATATAAAAAGCAATATTTAATAATAGTACGTCAAATTAATAAATATATATAATATATCTATATATATTATATATAATCTGTGGATAAAAAGGAGGGTTGGTGAAATTGAGATGTTTGCGATAATGGAGTGAGGACAAGCCTTCAAAAAGTGTTAGCAAATGTATTAACCTAATAAGAAGGTGGGATAAGAATAGAAAGAAACTTTATGGGCACATGAAGGAATGAGCACAGAGGTTATATATGGCGTTATAGGGATGAGGACCTGAGCAAAGTTCACTTACATCACTTCTTAAACAAGGTACTGGATAGTGTTGGCCGAGCACCGATTAAGAGCGCACCACAAGTCTTTTTTGTAGCACCGCAACGCACCACAAAATACATTTATAATTTTAAAATATCACCGAATAAGGCCACTGGAATTGTGCACCGCACCTAGGGACCGACCGGGGCTGCTCTAATTTAGCCGGGGCCGGGGCCGGGGTTAGCTAAAATTAGAAATGTAAGTCAAAAACACTGAAAGTCTTAAAACTTAGGATAAAAATTAAATATAATTTCAATTAATTAATAATTTAAATTATAAAAAAGGAATACATTTAATTAATTCAATTAAATAAATATTTTCAAAAGAAATTTTTAGAAAATAATTGATTTTCTAGAAGAATAAGTTGTATTATATATATATATATATATATATATTAAATATCTATTTGTCTATATATATATATAATATATAATATATATAAGTTATATATAATATATATATAATATATATATATATCTATAATATAATTATATATTAATATATATTATATATATATATTAATTATATAATATATATATATATATATATAAATATATATATAATAAGTTGTATTATTATATATATTATATTATATATATATATATTTAAGAACTACTTTGTCGTAGTGATATATTTACTTTACAGGGTTCACACTAAAATTTTGAATTTGATTTCCCTGACTTTCCCTGACTTTCCCTGACCAAATCTGCAAATTTTCCCCTGACCAGCGTGTTCGTTATTTTTGGTGTATAAAATATCTATTACATTATTATTGCAGCCTATTTACTCAGTTCATACATTAAATTATTTGAAAATACTTTAGAAATTGTTCATCATCATGGATGAATTTAAAAAAATATTTTTTTTTAGTAAATCTAGCCTATACCTTACCCATAGCCGTCCAAAGCACTCCTTTTTTATTTTTTCAAAAGAAAAGTTTTATTTATACAAAAAGAAATAAATTAAAGCTTACATTAATGCCTAGGTGATAGCGTCCACTGTAATCAACAAAAGTTTCTAAATGGGAGATTCCATATTTACGTTTGTTTCTAGATCTTTCTTTATTTGCTGTGCGTTAGCGGCATTCTTCTGTTTAATTGTTTGATGAATAGCTACCTTTAACCCTTGAGCTCGTTCACCCATGGCCTCCATGACTTCCTCCTCCCTTTGTGCTTCTTCGTATAACTCTAAGGTTTCCAACGTTTGGGTTAACCTTTCTAATTCATGTAATGCGTTGATTTGCGAACCTTCCACATTGTTTAAATACCTTACCAACGTTTCCTGTGCATTATCCTGTAACAACTGAATTTGAATTTTCTTTCAGATTTCTCCACTAAAATTGCTTTAATTTTATAGAAAACCCTCCTTCCCCTGCTGTCGCATTTCCATGCGTAAATATCAGTCCTAATTTAATTAATTTTGCCACATATTCCGCATACATTGATTCTCAGGTGCAATAGAAGAAAAAATACTCATCAAGTCTCTTAGAAGGGGACAATCACCATCCAAAAAATATTTTGATTTTTAATTCAAGGGTAGAATGAGATTCACTGCAAAGTAGAATATAGTGCTTTTTCTTTCTCAGCAACAGAATCTGTGATTCAGTTATTGGTGTACAATGGCTCTAGCAATAAATCAAATCTTTGTCTCCCTTGTTCTGGCTGATGAAAAAATTATACTAGGATCAATGATGAGAGCCATTGGACAGGCTTGCACTTTCAGAGGATTATCTTTCTAATATCTTTCGTCATTTTGATTTAACAGTCTGCATCAAGTTTGTATGTAATCTATGCAAAAAAAGCTTAGTTGTTTTGGTGTAGCAGGCATTTTACTGGGCTTAAGAAATCTTTCCATAATATTTAGTAGAAGACATTGTAAATCTGTGAAAAGAAATGAACCAAGGTTCAGTTTGAGACGTACCAAACCACTGGTTCGTTAAAGTTAAAGTTCTTTTTAAACTGCACAAAAATCAAAAAATCCACCTCGTCAAACCTCAAAAAAAAAAAAATACACCTCAAAAAGTATAATCCCTTTTAAAAGAAAAAGATATAAACAGATTAAGTCATAAGTCATACAGTCTAAAACACATCCATATACCAGTCACCTTCAATTGGAAGGATGAACTTGGAACAACTTCTACGAACAGAATAGGAAGAATAGTAGGTAATAGTGAAACTAAAAATAGAAAGAAACAGGATAGAGTAAGATTTATGGAATGTCATATTCTCGCCTCATCCTTTTCATTTCACTTAATCAAATCATCTCTCATTCCACAATTATACAGTAAGGGGAAAAAAATATATCAAAAATATGTAACTTGGTCCATGGATCATTCTTCATATGTTTGGAAATTTTTAAAAATTTCCCTGACTTTTTATGAATTTTTGGAATTCCATAGAATTTCAGCATATTTTTAAACGTTTCCCTGACTTCCCTGACCAATTTTTTTTTCCCTGACTTTCCCTGACTTTCCAGAAAGTGTGAACCCTGCTTTAGAGAGGAAGCCCTTGGATTCTTTTTTAGTATTATGCTTTACTGTCGCTTCATTTTATTACTAAATGTACACAAATTAAAAACATTGCTAAAGACACTTTTTTTTTTTTAATGAAATAAATTTTAAAAAGTTAAGCTAATTTTCGTCCCGACATGCGAGACCTCTTCAGGCAAGGGACTGGATTTCTTTCTTGATTTTCATCAGTTCAAGTGTGTTTCAGGTGGTCTGCTATTTTCTTCATGGTGTTTGATTTGAAGATATATTTTTGATGTTTCAGATATTATTTTGTATAAAATCTATCTTAACTTCACCGGGATTCTTATTGTAGTTGTTATTATTATAAATGCAAAAGGATTCCATGATTTTGGCCTTCCCCTTTCATATATTAAAACAACTCATTAATCTCTCATTACAACATAACTTATTTCATTTTAATGGCAAATATTACAAACAAACTTTCGGCCTGAGTATGGGATCCCCACTGTCTCCCATACTCAGTAAATATATATGGAACTAACAGAATTTATCATATTTTTACCCCACCCTTTATAAACAATTAGTTTATGGATAGATTTGTAGATGACATTTTTTGTCTCCCTCCCTCACAACACCACCCCATGATGTCCTAACTATATTAACTCTATTTCATCTTCAGTTCAGTATACGATTAGAAATGCCTTCCAACAACTCTATCCCCTTCCTCGATACCTTAATCACATGGAATAACAATTACTTGCAATTTACTATATATAGAAAACCAACATTCGCACCAAACTTTATACATTGCCTATCTAATCATTCCCCAAACACAAAATTAGCTGTTCTGCCATCTCTATTTCTCCGTGCCTTTCGTATATGCCCCTCTTCTAGCACAAGAAACTAAATAAATCCACAATACTTTCAAATCACTTTACTATCCTGAGTTTTTCATCACAACAGCATTTAACAAAGCAAAAAAGAGCTACTATAGCACCTTTCCCCCGAAAATTAGCTCAACACCTCCTTTTTTACCAATTCCTTCAATTACCATTATATTCGTTTAAAACAAATATTACCAAAAAATTTTCTTCATTTCCATCAAATAACAAACATCACCTTAAAAAACATTTTCAAACCCAAAACAAAAGGAAAATCTCCCCCAAAGCTTTATATATCACATCCCCTGCAATACTTGCCAATAAACATAATATAAGGTGAAAAACATATGAATTTGCAAAGAAGAAAAAAATCAACAACAGATGACCTGGCACAATGGAACAGCATTAAATTCAGCTGTTAACAAGTCATAGCGTTAACACAGGCCACTTCTATCAAAATAACAATATAAGATGATCAGGAAATATCAATCACATGAATCAGTATCGCAATAAATCATGGAATTCCTTTTGCATTAATAAAATATAATTAGTAACAACTACAATAAGGCATCCCGGCTGAAGTTTAAGAGTAGATTTTATACCAAAATTGAAATATCTGAAAACATTCAAAATATTTTAAACAACACCATGAAGGAAAATAGCAGACCAACTAGAAACACACTAGACACTGATGAGAGATCAAGAAAGAAATCCAGTCCCTTAGCCTTAAGAGGTCTCGCGTGTATAGGGACAGAAAATTTCATTTATTTTTTAAATATTATATTTCATTAAAAAAAAAGTGTCTCTTGACAATGTTTTTTAGATTTGTGTACATTGTTAGTAATATAAATGAAGTGGGACAGTTCTAAAGCATAACACTAAAAAAGAATCCAAGGTCCTCTCTAAGTTGTAATTAATATATATATATATATATATATATATATATATATATATAATATACTATAATATATATATATATATATATATATATAAATATATAATATAATAATATATATATATATAATATATATATATTATATATTATATATATATATATATATAATATATATATATAATATTTATATATACCTATAGTATTATATATATATATATATATATATATATATATATATTATATATATATATATATATATATATATATAATATATATATATATATATATTATTTATATATAATTATATATATATATATTAAATTCAATTAAATAAATAATTTTGAAAAGAGAGTTCGGAAATTATTTGATTTCTTCAAGAATTTTACTTTAAAATAATTAATACATTTAAATATTTTAGCAATTATATTTATTTCCTTTTTCGAATTCGTTTGATATATCAAAAATTTCGAATTATTTTTATGTTATAAAATAACTTGGAAAAGTTATAATTTTGGCCTCAATTTTAAATTTTGAGAATCATAGTAAATATACCAAAAAAATTATTTGATAATATATTTTAAGTATGTTTATATATTTTGCATCAATTTAAACAAAGGAGTAATGGAATTAAAATATATTTTTTATTTGTTTTTGTTGTTACCCCTTTATTATTATTAGTGTAAATTTACAGTT
>JABUQX010040038.1:0-26717 GCA_015478945.1 Trachelipus rathkii | reverse complement strand
TCAGCTCGGAGCGCTTCCAGAAGTTGAAAAAATTCTTCAAGCCTTAGTTCCCAATTTATTGTAGTTAAGAACTACTGACAGCAACTCTTACTATATATATAATATATATATTATATAATATATATATATATATATATATTATATATATATATATATATATATATATCTATATATATAATATTAAAATATATATATATAATATATATTACTAGTAATATATATAATATTATATATAATATATATATACTATATTATATATAATATATAAATATATAAGTATTATAAATAATTATATATTATATATATATATACTATATCTAATATTACAAACTGTATATGAATTTGATATAAAATTACTATATATATATATATTAAATATATATATATCTACTACTCATTTATTTACTTATATAGGCTAACTTGTATATCCCAATTATATCTACTATACTAATATCATATATATATATATAATATAATTATATATATATATATATATTATATATATATATATATATATTTATATATATATATATATATTAATAATTATATTATATATATATATATTGTTCACTGCGTTTTAGAATTATACAAGTTTGCCAAGCTTCTAAGTTCTAACTTAAGGGTAAAAAAAATGCTTGTTCCTGTCATAGGCGCGCTATTATTATGCGCACCAGAATTGCTGTGCGCCCTTGCTTATTCCGCCTTTTTTAAAAATTTGTTGGCTATGGCTCCTTTGCGCCTACGAATTGATAGTGCGCCTAGGCGCAAGGCGCATAGCCGGCAACCATATAAATCCGCTTGATATATATATATATATATATATATATATATATTAATATATATATATAATAATATATATTATATATAAATTAATATATTAATATATAATTATAATAATATATATATATATAATATTATAATATTATATATAATATATATATATTAATAATATTATATATTGTAGATAGTAAAATTGGTTAATAATAAGATATACTTTCAATCAATTTTTAAGATATTAAATAATTAATATAAAGAATATTCATTTAGTGTGAAATTTTGTTTTTCGATTATTTTTTCTTTACATGTTAAATATAAACATTTCGTTTTCTTATATTTTCTTTTTTTAAGTTTTTATTATTCTTCTTTATATTTATATTGTTAAAGTATTATTTATTTATTTATTTTTATTTTATTATTTTATATTTATAGCCCTCAACCAGCAAGACAACTCGGATCGCTAACACCGAGAGACTACATCCAACGCCCATGTCAAGCGTTTGAACCTTAGCGCTTAACGTCTCAGCGTCTTCATGGCCTTTACGTCTCCCCGGATTTAAGGTGTATAACAATTAGATCGCGAGTGACCCGCCGCATCCCTCTTGGTGGACATTATATATATATATATATATAATATATATATATATTTTTTATAATTATTATTTAAATATATTATTTATATATATATATATATATATATATATATATATATATATATATATACTCCTGATAATCTAACGATATACGCAATATCTACAAACGCCTAAGGGTAAGGTTGAAAAACGAATCTTAACAATACGAAACATGAAAAAAAAGTAAAACAAAAAAAACAAAAAAAAAATATTTTAATCTGTGAAACACGTTGTTTCAGGAGACCTTTTTGAGATGACAAAGGACGGAAATTTCTTCCGCCTTTCCTGTGATGGACGAATATATCTTTCATCCTTTTACCTATCCTGTGATTGGTTGAAATATCTTCCTATGCTTGTGTTTTATGTGATTGGTTGAAAATATCATACCTCTTTAAAGCTGTTATTTGAACAGGGATTTTATTTTACTTATAGGTCTAAACTCATTTTGTAAAACCTAGTTGCTTTAACTGTTAAACGTTGAACAAGTTCTCTGTGCTCAGTCTTGAAGTGTTTTTTTATTTTCATATTCAAGTTGTATAAAGTGGTGTGAATGATCGATGACCCCTACTTAAAGAATTACCTCATATAAGAAAATGGTACAATGGGACAGTCAAGTCCCTGACTACGGTGTTTCAATCTTATATAAAGAACCTAATGGGTTTTTGAATTTTTACGTTGTATTAATCCAAACTAAGCTCTGTAACAAACGTATTTTCTATGAGCCGGATGAACTACTCTCTATATTGTCACCACGTTGAAGAATGGAATCCAGAAAGTTACTCCTAAGGTTCTACCGACTTTTAGACACACGAAGAATGTTATTAGCCTTAAGAGAGGGTCACGAATGGTAGACAACTTACTCTGCACTTTTCTAGTATTAATACACACAGGAAGGTATGCGAGCTCTAGTATGGAAGAGTGAATGAATCATGTACAATTTTGAATCCCACTACCATAGAATCAAAGTATTTAAGGTTTTTATATACAGCGGTTGAAAGATATGTCTGAAGTTTCCGCAGGGAGGGTATTAATGCAGTGAAAGAAGACCTGAACACTGGGGTAATTACGTAGCCTGTAGCCTCCATTCTATTATACCAGGAATAATTGGCTGCCATTAAGAAAAATCTAAACTGATGATACTGAACGATGACTTTCATTGAAAACTTTTAAAACTATGAAATTTAACACTTATCTATCTATTTAGAAAACAATGGAGCGGAAGTATTTACGCTGCTGATCCTGACAGTAAAACATTTTTACTATTGTATCTGAGAGAGGAAACTTTTTGCATTAATTGCTATCGGATTGTTATTGAAAGAGATAAGAAAACATCTGAGGAAAGCAACAACGCAAATGATAAGCATATTTGTTCCCACTTTAGAATGTTTTTTTTTTAAATTTGAAATATTCATAAAGCTCCATGAAGGTTGATTTTTTATAATATATATATTTTATATATATATAAATATACTATTAATATATAATTATATATATATTATATATATATACATCGATTGTATAATATACTCGAAATATCTTATATATATATATATATATATATATATATTAATATATATATATAAATTACCTTATTAATATATTTATATTTAATAAGCTTAAAATATATTTAATGTTAAAATATGTATGTCAGTGATTATTTAGTTTCTAATTATGTAATAAAGGAATTAAAATGAACAAGTTGCTTTTACTGACTTAAAACTTATTTCCTTATATATATATATATATATATATATATATATTAATATATAATATTATTATTATATATATATATTATATATATAATAATATATATATATATTATCATAATATATTATATATCCACCAAGAGGGATGCGGCGGGTCACTCGCGATCTAATTGTTATACACCTTAAATCCGGTGGAGACGTAAAGGCATGAAGACGCTGAGACGTTAAGCGCTAAGGTTCTAACGCTTGACATGGGCGTTGGATGTAGTCTCTCCGGTGTTAGCGATTGATTGTCTTGGCTGTGTTGGGCGCATAAAATAAAAATAAATAAAAATAAATAAATAAATAAATAAATAACTTTTAAACAAAATATAAATATAAGAATAATAATAAAAATTTAAAGAAAAATTAATTAAGAAAAAAAACGAAATGTTTTTCTGAATGAATGTGAAAGTAAAAACAAAAAAATTATATTAATAAGCAACCAATGTGAAGATCTTTATATTATTTTTAAAAAAAATTGATGAAATAATCTTATTAAACCAATATTTACTAACTCTACAATATATATATATATAATATATATAATATAATATTAATATATAACATATTATATATAATATATAATATTATATAATATTAATATATAATACTTATATGTAATAAATACTATATTATATATATATATATATTATAATATAGTAAATATATATTATATATATTAGAATATATTATATATATTTTGTTAGTGTGTGTGTATGTGGGTGTATGTCGTGTACGTGTGTTTGCCATACATGTTTATTTACGCATAGCAATTACCCATCATTGGTGAAGTTGTTGAACCGCATTATACCATTGTGTAGAACAAAGGCACCCAGATGTTCATGTAATTGATACCCATTCTTTGTTTATTCCCCTTCCAAAACTAATTATCTTTTTCCCACGCTTTTGAATGGCTTGTTTCTCACTTTCTTTGTATCCACCCTCTCAAGAAGATAACAGATGTTGTAACCGAACCCTTTGTTCTTTGTTAAAGATTGGCGTAAGGTTTAGGTGTCAGGTAGAGGGCATTTTACCGGCCAATGTTTTAGTTGTGAACATGCAAGCGATATGTCGCACACGTTATTGGTGTTGTGAGATCTAGGTAATACATAATAATAATACATAATAATAATGATAATAATAATAATGATATGTAATTAATAAGTAATAAATATTAATAAAGAATATAATTTAATAATTAATAAATAATAACAATATTTTGATCGTTATGTATTAGTAAAGATTGAAGATTGCTTACTTGATCACTGGTTATGTTGGACTTCTAATTTTATTACATTGTTAATTGAATGCGTATGTTCGTTATAGGTTAGGTTGGGCTTAAATATTTGTTTCAGTTCTCATAAATAATTACAACGCTAAATGTAAAATTGGAATAATATTTAGAGATATTTTGAAAAAGTGTGGAATAGTCATAAGTTTTGCTCAAAATGTCAGCTACACGTAGTTAAGTAAGAAAGGCAAATTTATTAATATTAACGCGTTTTTTATTGTGTTAAGTATTTGAATCTGTTAGGGGCGTTTCTTTATAAATTTTAATTTATATTTCATTTTAATATCAAAACGCTAATTTATAAATATCAATATTATTATATATATATATATTATATATATAATATTAGTTATATATATATATAATTATATATAATATATATATATATATATATATAAAATTATATAGTATATAAATATAAAATATATATATTATTACTGATATCATTATATAGCATTGGAGTGGTATTATGCAATTTTTACTGTTTTAGGGTATGTAAACATAGTAAAAATGAATAAAAAAACTATGACTTGAATCAATAGATTCAATAGATCATAGAATCAAAGATCATGGGTGGGGAGGGTAGGTGGGTGGTTTGATTTTAACTGATTTACCTGATTTACTCTGCTTTAGGGGATGTAAAAATGCAAAAAATCTTTAAAGTTTATATACATAATGAAAAGCCAAGAGTAAATACAAAGTGTTAACAAGATCTATAAAAAAATAACAAAAATTTAAACAATATTACATATGCATTTCAACATTACTATGGATTAAAAATTACAAAAACTAAAAATAAATTTAAGAATTATGCATGCTCTACTATAATAGGTAAAAAGATATTAAAATAAAGTTTTGAAAAATAAATTTTGAAATAAAGTTAAATAAAAAAAAAAAAAATAATAAAAAAAAAAAAAAGTTTGTATGTAAACTTGTTTATCTGTATGATCGATAGGTTATTTTATAATGTTTGACTGAGAATTTTCTAATGTCTACGTTTATCATAGTTCAAATGATGTTATACTTTGATATGGTTGCAATTTTGATTAAAGTAGTTTCAAATTCATAGTTCAAATGTAGGTATCTTTTGATAGATTGTTCATTTTGTAAGGGATTTTGTTAAGATAATACTTCTTTTTTAGCTGTTGCTGGTATGTTGGAAAGTGGGGATACATTAGTTTTGTATGCCCTGTTAGCTCTTCACCTTTGATAAGTATCGAACTTTGTGAATGTAGCAGATTATGTGCTACGTGCGTAATGTTAGGTTTGGCGTATGTTATAATATACAAAAATATGGACTTGAATCAATATATAGTCAACATAGAGATCAATAGATCAATACTCAATGGATCATGGAAGGGTAGAAGGTTATGGAGGACAGTTTGATTTACTGATTTACTGCTTATGGTTACTGCTTTACTGATTACTGATTACTGAATTTACTGCTTATGCGGTCAAAAAATATCCAGTTTTTGTAAAGGTATATACTAAGAATAAAATGAAAGTTTTTGTTTATGTTATAAAAAATAATATATTATGAGATAACAAAATGAAAATAGCAAATTAGCTTAATAGATCAATAGATCAAGATCATGGAAGGGTAGGAGGTATGGAGGACAGTTTGATTTTTGACTAACTGATTTACTGATTTACTATTTACTGATTTAGGGTACTAAAACATAAACAATTTTTTTAAAAAAAAAATATGACTTGAATCAATAGATCAATAGATCAATAGACAAATGGATCAATAGATCAATAGAGGGTGGCGGGATGGTACTTTGATCTAAAAATTTACGACCTAAACAAAAAAATGATAGAATGATATCAAAGGGAAGCAGACATTGGTGATTTTTTTTAAGTTTTATAAACAAAAATAAATAAAGGTTTTGTGTTAATTTATTTACAAAAAAAGTATGACTGAATCCAATAGATCCAATAGATCAATAGATCATAGATCCAATGGAATCTGGAAGGTGCCTCGGGTATGGAGGACCAGCGTTTGATTTACTGCATTTACTGATTAGGGGTATTAAAATGACTAAAACTATAAAATAATCTAAACCGAAATATTGTTTAAATTCAACTATCAAATTTGATCAACTTGAGATAAAACACCTCAACCGTCAAATCAATTACGAGTTACAAACTATCAGGTGTCAACTGTCAACGTTTGAAAATCATCAACTTCTATAACTAAGTTCAAATCTAAAAATAATAAACTGACAAAATGATTCTAAGTCTGAAACTGTAATTCAAAAAACAAATCTGAATACGAAATTATAAATCCCAATTAAATCAGAGTTTAAAAACTATCGCTCTAAAATAAATCTGAAATTCAAACTGTCGCTTTATATAACTAATCTAAAATTCAAAAAACCGTTATCTCTAAAATAAATCTGCAATTCAAACTGTTACTTCCAAATAAATCCGAAGTTCAAAAATGTCACTTTCAAAATAAATCTGAAGTTCAAAACTATTACTTTCAAAATAAATCTGACAGTCCAGATCATCAATTACAACTAAATTCAAATCCAAAATTCAGTAGATCGGAAACTAAGTAAATCCAAAACTAAGTAAAACTGAAACTAAGAAAATCGAAAAACTAAACAAATCTGAAACTAGGTAATCTGAACTAAGTATTTTTCCACACTGGATAACGATGTTTATTTTTCCATAAACAGCTATCATTAAAATAACTGTCACACCAGATATTTCGAAGTGTCAATACTATAGCGTGGTGTAGTATTCAATTGTAGTATATGGAACCATATATCGATTGTAATTCGTAACTCGATATAACTCACACACCTTCCAATATTCAAAATAAAGTTGACTAATTAAAATATAAGTCATTCAGACCTTAAAACAAAGTTGGCTAAATAAAATAAATACTTCAAAATTTCAAAATAAAAGTTTACTAAATAAAATAAATACTTTTCTAACGTTTATTTCATATGTACACTATAGTATAATTTAAATTCATATGTACATCGGAATATGCTCAATTCAAATATTTGCACAATCAGTATTTCAAGTCACCAACAAAATATATAAATCTGTCTTGAACTGAACAAAGCTAGATCCACTCCGAAATTAGCATCAACTTATCAAACTAAATTCAAATTCAATTACTAAAAATAATTAAATAACTGACCTACCAATTTACTGTTAAGTAACTTTTCCAAAAGTTACTAACAGTTTGTATCTTAAAGTTCTATTCAGATTTTAAACATCAAATACTATTTAAAGTTTCACTAAAAATGGGTAGGTATCTGACCTACCAATCCTTTGTTAAGTAACTTATTTAGACTAACCTGTATTTTAATCATCAATTCAAAATTCAAATGTTAAATACTTATAATTATTTTGAACAAAAAAAATTTTTTAACGGACCTATCAAGCACCGTTAAGTAACTTTTCACTATAGCTAATTTACAATGCAGTGGTATTCGTTTTAACTACTGAACAAATTATAATTATCTTGATGATTACTTCCATAGGCTATTGCTCTTGGTAATCTATCTTCGTACAAAATTTCAAACAAGCTAATGCGAATAAATATTTGTACTTGGCTAAAGCTCAATAAATGCAAGTTACATGGCAACAAATCAAAAATGTAAACAAGTCATATTACCTTTTTCCAATACTGATGTTCACGATTAAATAAAAAATTCCTATTCTAAACTAAGTTATTTTTATTTATAATAGTATAATATCAAAGTTATGTTTATCAAATATTTACAAACAATTTATCAAAGTTTCAAAATGTAACAAAATATCCTAAGTTTGAACACAGATGCTAGCACGCATCTAACAATCCTAACAGTTCAATGACCAGACAGTAAGTTTTCAGATACTAACTAACAAACGAATACAGACTAACAAATCAGAGCTAGTGTTGTTCACACAACCAAGTCAGGATAGCAAGTGAGTTCTTCCTCGCTCTGCCTTCACCATATTGATTTTCTGTTTGTGACGTCATATCACGGTTGTCAGATTTTCGTGTTCAATTTTTCCAGGGTGCATTTTTATTTCACTTTTGTTTTCAAACTCAACTCTTCCATACACACAAAAATAGTATCATATTATATACATTTTATATTATTACATCATTTTTAGATTTTCGAAACGTATCTTAATAAATGCGAATGTGAATGTTAATATATATTTTTTCAATCTTTACTAATTTCCGATTGGAAAATAGGCTCTCCATTATCACACCACACACACACCACAAACACACACACCATCACATGATTATATATATATATATATAATAATATATATTATATATATACTATATATATATTTAATATATTATTTAATAATTAAATTAATATATATATAATATAATCTCATCACAAAGAAAATCTATATATAATATATATATCTATATTCAGTATATATATATATTATCATATATATAGGACATGCGGGAGTCGGAGTCCGTGAGTCGTGCCATTCCAAGGATCGGAAAAAAATCTTTATCAAGGTCGAAAATTCTGTGCAATGGAATCTCTCTCGTGCGGCGTATATTCGGAGTCTAAAATCTCTTGTAAGGGGATCAGAGTCGGAGTTGGAGTCGACGCGATATTTATAGATTATTTTTGATATTCATTCATTATTTATTTATATTATTATTATTTTATTATATTAATTGAACTGAGGAGTATGAAAATTGTATAAAAAAGCTGTGCACTACTTGTATATAAGTAAAATATAAAAATAATTTGTCAATTTAGTAAATTGAGATTATAAATTTGGTACTGAAATATATTTTTTTGTCATTGGTTGCGCCTTGCCGCCAGCATCTATCTCGATCTTTATTATAGATGGTAGCGGCAGTGTTTTTTGGCTATCGCGGATGCGCGATATTGAAATCACTATCGCGGATTGAGGAATGAGGATCTTTAGAGTTTTGAGCCAACACAGTACTTATATATATAGATATATATATATATATATATAGACTATATATGTTATATATATATATTATATTATATATATATATATTATATTAATATAATATATATATTAATATATATATTAATATAATACATATATATTATATACTTAAAGACAAGGTCTCGGAGTTTTGTAGCTGTCAGGACAAGTGAAGTTTTTCTTCGCATGGTTAGGGCAAGACAGAACGCTAGCAACCTTGTCCTTTCTTTTGTTGTTACTCTGGGGCCAGTGTAAGATCTTTAGGCCCCTAGAAGCGGGAGTCTTGGAGACCTCTGAGGTAACGAGTTTTTGAGCTATAAGTGAAAAGTTCGTTACTGAAAGGGCGAAACCCTACGATGGAGTGATTAACCACGATGGACTGGCATCTCGAAACAATTGCGAAGAATGGTTTCTAAAATTGCATCTTAGTGGTAGAGTTTCGGCAAAAGAGTGTTGCCAATGCAGGCGACAGAGCCTTCCTGGGAGTTGTTCAGTAATATATACAGATATATTTAATATTATATTATTATATATATTAATTAATATATATATATATATATATTTAAGAATAAATAATAATGAATAAAGTAATATAATATCTATATTATATATTATATATTATTAATATATATATATTAATTAGAATATATATATATTATTAACGGATATGATACTTATATATATATTATATATATATATATATCTGTCGTATTACCGAGTGCGAGGTAGTTAGACCCAACTCCTTTTGCACCCATATAATCTCTTCCCCGCCTGAATACCCATTTGAAATTTATATATGTTAGTCATAATACTCGTTTGAATTAATATTCTCAAATTTATGTAAAAAACTAAGTTCGAGCCCCTTTATAATGAGAGGTGTTGCTTCTCTTTTGCTTCGTTAAATGCGTTTAGTTCTGCATCGCTGCAAATGCTCGCCACTACACTTTATTGGTCAAGGGCATGTAAGTAATTCCCTGGCGAGATCTGCATAGTGAAAACTTTTACATTATCAACACATCAAACAACATGTATCTTTATCACATCCAAGAGTTTATCGGCCTTTGTGCGTATAATCTTCGTCTCAGATGAACAAAGAGTGTCCCTTGACACTTCTGAAGCAAGAAACTTATCATTGCTGCTAGAAGCCAAAAGAAAACGTCTCAAGCATTCGTGCATAGTTTTTTCACAGCTTAACAGATAGAAATGTGTGTTGGTTTCTGCATCTTTTCCGTTTTAATTGTGAGTGAATTTCTGGCTTTAGCGCATTTCATCCATAGAGCATCAACTAGAATAATTTTTAACCTTTGTGAACACGTGGTTCAAGACATTTGGTTTTGTGTCTAGATCCAGATAAGTTACTATTGCAGATGCCGTAATCGTTTTGGCTGATTTTTACAATCTTATTATACTTCATCCAGCAGATTTGTGTTTCTGTTTCACCTTTGAAGACCTACTGTTATAGCGTCTTGTCCGCACAGCTTGTCGTCCGTTTCAACTAGAAATGAATCTACGTTGGCAACCAACATTTGTGTAGATATAGTTATTACGTCTTCAACTGTAAGAGAGAAGTTATACAATTACTAAAATAAATGCGTATTTATCACCTGCCAAGGCTTTCCCTGTTTGTTCGGCAACTGAAGGGGAGACGCTTCATTTATTTTCCCATGCTTCAAGTCATGTATCACTATTCACTATTTCCGATTCTGAAACATTTTGCATTTAACAAAGTTGAGGGAACATTGTTCGATATATTCATAATGAATACTATCGCTACTCGCAAAGAAAAATTCATGCGGGTATGTGAATGGCAAATGCGACCGCGGGAATGGAGAAAAAATTATGGGATGCGTGACTACTGTAAATTTTGGAGAGTAGGATTCATTTTGGATGGTTATATTTTTTATTCTTCAGAAGGCAAGCAAAACAAAAAAATAGTTGAAACACAAAAAAATGTTTTATTCGTAACTGTTAACCTACCTGAGTCAGGGCGAAAATAGTGAATTTGCACTTGTGGAGTCGGTGCGAATCGGTAGTCGAAAATTATGTGTTTATGGAGTCTTAGTCGAATTTTTTGTTTATATTGGAGCGGGTCGAAGAGTTTATAGTTTCTCGACTCCGCAGCCTGATAATATATATATCTATTATTATACGGCATAATATATATATATAGGATATTTATATATATATACAATTATTATAAATATTATCATTAATTATTTCATTTAAATATTATAGTTATTATTAGCATTGTGAATAATTTTATTTTCCTGTATTATAGTTATAATATATAATTTATTATTATTTATATGTATATTATGGCTAATAATATCAGTAGTATATTTATTTGTTTTATATATATTTATTATTGTTGTTGGTCTAGTAATATATTATTATATTTATAATTGTATAATTTATATATATACATATTATATATAATTTATATATATAATTATATTTCAGTTAATTACAATTTTGTTTATTCTCTTATATAACATGTTAAATTCACAAAGCATTAACATTAAGAACTCTAATACCTTTTTATTTACAAAATATTCCTTTATTTAGTTTTAAGGCCCTAACTTACTTTTAACATTTACAATATATGAGTACACCTTATATTTAAAGTATAAATTTCTTTATATCCCTTGCATAATGAATCAACATTTCTTGTTTTACCTGAAGTTATGTAAGGACCTAACATTGATGGTGGCTTAGGCCTGGGCCTAATTATAACGTTACATAGAAGTGTGCTGCCAACGGGCTCCTGGGGAACGATGATGATGGGCGAGCCGTGTTTGGTCCCCAATTTTTTTTTTAATTATTTATTTTATAAATTTAGAGTAATAAATCCTAATTATTACTAATTAATTAATAAAGTTAGTCATATGTATTGATTTAATTAAGGTTATTTAATACGTATATATATATTATATATATATATATATATATAATAATGTATATATATATATATATCTATTATATAATTTATACTATATATATATAGTTAGTTTATATAAGTTAAAATTTAATTAGGCTCTTGATGTATGACTTTCTATTTATTATATATTTTATATCATATAATATATATAATATTATATTATATATATATTATATATATATCGTGTATTGATATGTATATTATAGGTTTATTATATATTTAACTGTATATACTAGACTACTAGTAGATTAAGTATACTATATTATGCTATTTATATATACCGTATATATATATTGAGTTTGATTAGATATATCTATACTGTATAGTACTTGTTATTATATAATATAAATTCATAATTTAATGATTATATATAATATTTATATATAAATCAATTGATTAAAGTATATATGTATTACATCTAGTAAATTATATATAAAGGACACGTTAATTATTAATTAGTATAGTGTTCTATGTTATATATATATAATATTAAGGTGCATTAAATATTATATATTCAATGAATAAGTTAATGCATTTAATAACAGTGTAGAGATGTGATAATAATATTTATTAAAAGGTGGAATAAATATATTAGTATATATTAGTATTTATTGTTGCAACTGAATGCAAGATCTGAGGTAGTCGATTCTCTTTAAATACGTTATTAAAATGACACAAAATATTATTATTGAACAATCATTTATATAAATATAGTAGATGAAATAACTTCTTGAACTAACTGTTACGTTATTATTCTTATATTATTTTTGCAAATAAAATATGTTAGTCGGTAAAAGATTTCAAAGAATAAAGTAAAAAAAAGTGATTTTTTAATAGAGAAAAACATTGGTAAGAAATCACGTTGATTTAAAATTTAGAAATCTTATAGTGTCATGTTTAAGCACTCATGATCCGTGCTCTGATAATCTTAGCCACTTGTCGATCTCAAACCTGGCTGACTCGTTTATATTATATTATCATTATTGTTTTATTATTATTATCATCTTATTATTTAATATTATTATTTATTCTTACTTAATTTACCTTAACTTTAAAGTAGAACTACTACAAAACAAAGATATTAGCTGCTTTGCCAAAGAATTTTTAAAGTCAGGATTCGCATAAATTTTCTTACTTAAAATTGAATTTATTTGCATTTTGAAATGTTGTGTTGCTAGGGAAAAATAGTTTGCCCATGTTGGTTGGAAGTTAACGTTCCATCGCTTATCTCTAAACACGTTACGCCGCTTCTTTTTGAATAAATAGCTGCCATGTTTTTTTTTGTAACATGTGTGTCTGTTGGAGTGAGTTTATTAAAGCTGCATTTCCAGAAGCATCTGCAGGAATGGTGCAGACGGGCAGGCTGGGTACACGGGCGACCTTATGAGCATACGTTTGTACATGAGTCTCGGTTTGCGCACTTCTATAGGTGGCTTATTAAGGACTTTCCGTAAGAGCGATCTGTGTTCAGAATCCTCCCAGATTTTCACCGTGGAATTTCGCATAACGGCTGGACCGAGTGTTAACCGCCCCCCCGGGAAGCCGATAGCAATCATTCAGCTTGTGCTAAAACACAATCTTTTCTACAAAAAGTGGTTTGAATACAATAAGGAATCAATCACAAATTCGGTTTTCAAATTAGTATTCATGTTTATTTTTAGTGGTAAGGGATACTAAAAATACTATAGGTATGTATAAATTAAGATAGTAAATAAATAGCAGATGTCATGAAGTGTTGGTTTGCAGATTGTTTCGTGTTTGTGAGGGGGGGGGGATGATGTGTTAGGGGACTGTGGAAGCTTAAAATTGTTGAAAGAGAAGTTGTAGTGATAACAATTATTTATATAGTGTCTTTGCTTTGCGAGAGTACATATATTATTATTAAATATTTGTCTGCATTCAAGTACTTATGTCAATATATTTATAAGTAGGTCAAGAACAATAAGTATATTTATATAGGTATGTATATATAGTAATATATTTTTTTATGTATAATTATTATAATTGCGTAGTAAATGTTATAGGAGTTGGATGTAGACTTCTATATAGTATATTGATACAGGTATAATAAATAGCGTAATGTACGTTTCTGTAAATTATACGTTGTGGTAGATGGTCTATATTAATTATTAAAATTATATATGATGCTTATACTACTACCTTTTAACGTGAGTACTTAAAGTATGTACTTAGTAATAATGTATAGTATATATATATATATATATAATATTAAATATTATAAGATTATGTGAAATTGAAATAAAAGTTAAAAGAGGATTTCTGTGTTTAGCGATTAGTATGTAAAGTTGTCTTAATGAGAATAATAAAACGTAGAACGTAATTGATTATAGTATGATTTATGAAAATATAGCTGATATATGGATTATATTTGGTGTTGTTTTGAAGTTGAAAAAACCCCGGTTATTTTTTCATTGGTTTTATGTTTTAGGTAATATAGATAATACGTTTTCTGAGTATACCAAAAAATGTTTGTATTTGTGTTTGTTTTTTTGATAAATTACCCTTCATTGTGTAATGTATATCAAAGATGGTTGCTTCTTAAATTCTTATACCCAGGTTCGGTGAACCCCAAGATACTTCCTTGGGAGAGCCACTAAAGATATTAATTAACGGGATAGTATATTTGATTAAATCCATGTGGTCTTTTTCTCAAACATTTACATATTATACTAAGGTTGAATTTTTTTGGCTTTCTTATGTATGTGTAAGCATTTGTATTATCATACTCACTGTTATGAATAACTATAAAGTGAACTTGCGAAAATTTTGTCTACATAGTTAAGGTAGTTATTATGATTAATCCTAAGATGAGTGAAAATAGAAATGAAAGTATATTAGGTAAAAAAGAATGAGTTGTATGTGGTCAGTGATAGAATAAGAGGGTGAAAGTGCCTATGTTGTTAGCTCATTTAAATATTGGTTGTTGGAAAGATAATGAGAAGATTATTTGGAAAAAAGGGCATTTGGTTGCCACAATTATAACGTATAACGGTCAGGTTAGAGGGGTCCGGATTGTGGTTATCCGAAAGACCCCCCCCATTACAGCCGAGCGACTTCGCTCACTTTCCTCCTTCAGTTGTGCATGAGACTGAAAGAGCAGTGTGAAGTTAGAGAGAATAGGTGGCATTGGAAGAGAGTGGAGTCCTTGCGAACAGTTCAATTGTCGCCCGCTGCGCAAGCTGAAGGGGGCAAAAAATGATGAGGAAAGTGTAAAAGTGTATTGAGTTAGGAGGTCGTAGAAGTGTGTGTAGATGAAAAGGTGAGAGACTTTTGATATCAAGATGGGAGTGCGGATGTTTTGCCGAGATGTGTATGTAAATAGTCTATAACCCTCGTTTATAACAACAAATGGAGATGTAAAGTAATTTACGGAGAAATGGATCTGGTGCGTGTATACTTAGGAAGTTGGTTTTAGGTAGGAGATTTGGTGGTTATTCCTCAAAGATGCCAGTGGAAGAGCAGGTTGAAAAAAGTTATTTGATTGATAATAGGTGTAGTGGTTGGTGTGACAATGCAAAATTTTGAGGATGTGTTCGGTTACTAGCCTCAAGATGCAGATCCCTAGGTATTAGCCTCTCAATATCTCCGGAACTAGGTAGTGTGTCTGGAGTGGTGCTGCTTTAGGAATGCTCCAGCGAGGGCGTTTTCAGAGGGTCGATTAGATGACTGTTTCCAACTGTAGATTGTAATTGTCTTTGAATGTGTTGAGAATGTGTTTTTTAAGATATTAGGATTAGGTTTAAGTGAATAACTGGAGAGGAAGTCCGTTTCCCTGGAATTGCATTTGGAAGTTATGGAGTAAAAAATTTGATGGGTGTTGAAGCAGGGTTGGAGAGTTGTAAAGGCATGGTAAGAGAGATGATTATAGGAGGAATTAGAGTAAAATGTGAGGAACAACCCCAGAAATAGATTTTTTCTATTATGGATACTTTGAGAGTTAGAATAGCTTTAACGGTTAGAGAAAGTGAAAAAAAGAGACTCGAAGAAATTTGTCGTAGAAAAAGTCGGATAATTCCCATTTCCTAGAGCGCTGGGAAGTGAATGTATAGAGAACATGAGAGGTGAGTTGTGAAGCTTGATTAGGTAGAGTTGTATGACAAAAATTGCAAAGAGAGAAAGTTTATGAAAGATATGGTTCATGTGTCCGAATAGAAACGCGTTTAGCACGACCTTATAAAGAGACCAGTTGTGAAAAGAATGATAGAGCGTGGTGCATATATTTCCGAGGACTAACAGGTGGATGATTCTTGAAGATAAAAATTAGAATGGTGAAGTAAGAAGTTGTAGTTGTAAATGGGAGGGGTAATCGTGTTTTGGGTTGAAAAGATGCAAGGTTGTTATGCAGGGCCGTGCTTGGAGCAGGAATTCAAGAAAAATGAAGGTTTAAGTGAATATGCGAGTGCAGTTAGTGTGTCAAAAGCCTGTACCCGAAAAATGTCTCTGAGGAAGGGGCTTAGGAGCAGAAACGGAACGTGATTGTGATTGAAAAGTAGTTTGCTGCAATTTTGATGGTTTATGCGGCTGTGAAGAATCCGAGTATCGCTCTTATTGAGTGATTGGCATTAGAGTTGATAAAGTGGACGAACGGAGAAGGAGCGTCAGCAATAGAAACCCACATTATGGTGTATCTGGGCAGGACGGAGTGATAGTGATGGAAGGTACAACGGGGGATGATAGTAGGCTTGCAATTGGAGATGGTTATATCTGCAAGGTTGGAAAGAACTTGTAAAGATATTATATGTGGTAACGGAGTATGTTAGTATCCTCGGAGGGTGGGAAAACCGCAATAGAGAATCGCCAATTGTGATGTCTAGGAATGCCTGGGAGTGAAAGCATGAATGAAAAGTTGGTGATAGACCCTGAGGGTTATTTGCCTAAGAGATTTAATGTATATTATAAATGATAACGAAATGGTGGTTGGTGGGATTCTATGTTCGAAAGATGGTGGGATGTTGTAGTAATGAGAACCTTAACAGAGATTATAGATTTAAGGATTAGGTTTGATTTGGAAGGAGAGTGCATGAGAGCTTATATTGAGGAAGAATTTATATGGACCGGCACCCGTATGATCCTGAGTACCTGTTTAATTAATAGTACCAGAGAAGTAGAGTAGGAGATAGGAAAAGTGATGAATGGATCGTTAGGAGTATATTAAAATGAGCTTAAAGAGGGAACTATGTATACTGTAGGTAAAGTGATATATACCAGGTTGCTTAAGATTTTGTAGTTGAGTTTTTTGTTTTTTAATAACCAAGTTTTGGATCTAATAAGGGGTGGTGCACTAGTGGTGCGATTTGAGCGAATTATGTAAGTGGGGTTGGGGGAAAAGAACCTCTGGATTTAAATTCTGGCAAATGAGGGTAAATAGTGAGTGAGATAATCGCTGCTAGAGAACAGTGTAGGGCCGAATTGAGCTTATTCGAACTAAGTGCATTTAGTAATTTTTGATACTTTGTGAGGTTGGTGTCATTAAAATTGAAAAGCGGGGTTTTATATAGAATGAAGAGTTGAATGGGGTTATAGTAAGTTAATTTTCCCCGGGGTATTTTTGGAGGAGGAAAGGAGGAGTTTTAAGAAGATTGTGCTATCAAGTAATGAGGCAACTTAACTGTATCGTTAGGGAGTTGGAGAATGGACGTTTGTTCAAGGCGCTAGAACCGGCTCTTAGGATTTGAAGTATTAGGTTGGGTAAATGTGTTAGTTCCCATTAGTCTATAATGGAAATAGAGGGGGGGAGTCATGAGTGGGAGAAAAGGAAATAAGGGAATATGTAGAAGATGCTAGTGTGGTGCGATGAAGGCAAGAGTGCGCCCTGATTGTTGAGTGGCCGCACTGATTGAGATATTACGTAAGAGAGCTCTGAGTTTCTTAGTTAGAGGTGAATGCATCTGCTGGTACGAGAGATTTGAGGACGGTAAGTTAGGTAGTAAAGCGTTGTGTGGAATTCAAGAAAAACAACAGATCCATATAACTGACAGAGAATTGGGGGGAAGATAAATGTTTATTTATTGAGGATTGGAGTATGTGGACATTGAATCGTCCATAAGGGAAATGAGTTGTTAGGTTTGGTTGTGTCAGGTGAGGCAGAGTCAGTAGCTTGGAAGAAGGGATTCTGGTTGTCTATAAGGGTAGAGATGATGGGATTTTGCTTGGTAGGGGATTTGAGGACTATTTATGAAGTGGAAATCAAATGTTTATTGGTGTTGTACCCCTTGAAAGGAAGACAGAATGTTGTAATGTTTTTATGTAGTTATTGAGATGATTAGAAAATATAGTAATAGCTGATTTGAAGTTTTAAAATCATACTGGTACAAGATAGAAGAGAATGGGATGAAGAATTAATAACAAATTCAATGTTTTTGGATAGAGTAAGATGACTTTTGATGCCAAGGTTTTTATGAATTCTGTAAAATAAAAGTTGGCTGCATTTTGTTGTATGGAATTGGGAGGGTGGAGGTTTGGTGGTGTAAGGGAAAATTGATTTTCTTTATTGTAACAAATCAAAGTGAATTAAATTACTAAAATGTCGAGGTAATGCAAGATGAATGTCCTATGGTATGTGAGCTGAAAAATGTATGTTTGACTGGGATTGTTATTAAAGATTTTGTGGAGGTAGAAAGAGGGAAGGTGCCAGCTAATCCATCAGTTTGGATAAGAGGATAGAAAGATATCCTAACTGATGTGTGAAGCTTCGGAAAAGGTTTTTTATTTTTGTATGTGCGAATGTGGTTTGTGTGGATTATATTAGTTTAAGTGCGAGAGGATTTTATCTTAGTTGATTAGGAAAGTGCGAGTGGGCGTGATATTGGTAAGAGTTTTTGGACTGGTAAGGACCTGTATGGTTTTCTCTATTAGGTGTGCTGCAGTGGCGTGTAAAGAAGGTGTTTGAAGTAACAGAAGATAAAATTGTATTGTTGTCGAGGGGACAGTGCTTTCCCGCTCGCGCAGTGCAAAGTTTACATATGTTTAGATTCAATGTCAGCTAGGTCTTGGACAGTGACAGCTGAGTCGGCAAAAGTAGGTCTGTAGTGTGATTAATTATATATTATAGGTGTTATATGGTTAGATGTATTGGAAGAAAGCAGGTGAGTATTAATCCGTGTAGTGTGTATGATGAGTTTATAGATTAGAGTTAGTGAAAGTTTTGTAGGGAATGCCAAGAAGACTGAGGCTTGTGGAATGCAATGCTGTAAAGATGAGTTGGTGATGATTAATCAGATTCTCTGGTCTCTTCTTTATCCGAGTTGCGTGGTTTACATGACCCGGTATGTCTGTTACCTGTTATTGCTACTGTAGTGAGACTATTGGTGGAATAAGAGTAATAGATCCCCCTAAAGTCAATGGTTTCATATTTGCGACAATCGTCGCTTGTTATGAATGGTTGTGCCTTAGGTGAACCTTTATGTTTTGAGTTGTATGAGTAGTGAAGTATGGATTTTCTCTAATTGCCAAGAGAGAATGAGCTGCGAGTGACATGTTAGGAAATGCGTTCATTGATGTGGTAGGACATTGGACATTTTGTGGGTTTTTAAGAGTAAGATTGTGCGTATGCGAGAAAAGAGTGCCGGAGTGGAAGAATAAAAACATAGTGCGGAATGTAGTTAAGGCCAGTGGGATGTGTTTTTGCCAATATGGTGTTGGAAACGGAAGCGAATGCGTGAGTGGCCAATGGGACGCGAGTTTTACTTGGACAGGCCATCTCTGATGCAATTAATGTTAGATGTAGATTGGAGGTATTCGAGAAATCATAATGAATATGATAGAGTGAAGATTATTCGACCGCGCGATTTATATGCCTATTCTGAACATGTTAGTTGGTCGTGAACAGAATAGATAGCGAGATACTAGACTAGTCGGTTTTTAAGACAGATGTTATATTAGTTGGGCCGAGTTGATTGAAACCCTGTGACGAGTTTGTGTAAGATGAGATTCCGATAAGTAGGAAAAAGTGGATTTTGAGTCAGTGGACAAAATGTAGAACTGCTAGGATTGGAGAAAGAGTTAATTAGTTGAGAGAGAGAAGAGTAATAAAAGGTGCAATTAAGAGGGATGGCGGGTGTTAGGTGTGTGTTCTGTGTTATTTAGGGCTACTGGGTATGGCGTCTTAGTGATATGAGTGTATCGCACATTGGAAGTTTGTGACAAGGGAGAGGTATTTATGATCCCCTATATACATAGGTTAGAGTTGTATTACAGTGAGGGGGCTGACTCAGTGCTCAACGAAATGGTTATTGCGCAGGAAAGGAGTGGTAGAAAAAGCTTTTGCATTATAAGGTTTTGGAATTTTTCTGAACTGGCGGACGGGTCCCTTACTAAAATTTAAATGGGGTAGCAGAGTGAAGTTAAAGAACTAAGAGTATGTCCGTGATTGTCCGAGACTATAGGGCTTGTCTTGTATGTCTTATAGTATGAACGTTGAGCGTATAACTTTTGTTATTGAGGGCTTAGTTATGTTTAGTGCAAACTAGTAGTCAAACCCGATGTCGTAATGGAGCAAGTTATGTGGAGAAGGTGATAATGGAATGGCTAGAATGAATGAGAGTATGAGCGCATCAGACGACGTTTCGACTGTGGAGGGAACCGCACAGGTTTGGGAGGAAACTTAGAGGTATGTTTGGAGAGGATTAATTAGCCCTAAGTGTTATGTATTAAAAAATACGTGTATTTCTAGTGAATGATGAAGATGAATTAAGTGAAGATAGTGAGGTTGAGGGCATGATTATCGGTTGGATGGGAATAAATACTAAAGTAGTTAGTAATGGATAACTTGTTAGAGATAAAAAGAAATACATTAAGAGTTTGTAGTTAAGTATTTATAAAGAGAGATTTGTTGAGAGATTGATTTAAAGGTGTGGATGAAATTTTCTTTAGTGTTTTTGGTATTAATTATAATAAGGATTTATATGGGAATGTAATATGATAATGTGCTTAAAAATGATGAATCAGAACTTACTGCTAAATATAGATAATTTCTTCTGTATTTGATTAATGTAAATATAAGGGATGAAGAAGAAGTATGATAATAAAAAATAAAAAAAAAAAAGGGATTGAAAAATTTGAGAATATTTATAGTGAAAAATGGATAGGAATGGCATATGGAAGAAGATGGTTTGATTGTTATGATGTAAAATTCTGTATGAGGAGAAATCCACTCTCCACTAGAAACACTAAAAGTAATAAAGTGTAATGTAAAAATGCGCTAACGATAACCAGTGGCAGTGTGACAGAGAGTAATAAGGACACTGATGAGATGTCTGAAAGGTTATTAACTAGGAAAAGGAAGTGAGAGCCCATCTGAATTAATTAGTTAACCATGATAAGAGAATTTATACTGGTATTTTATATGCGTATAGATTAACCCTTAGTGAGAGGAAGAGAACCAGTGGACTTGTTATATAATCTGAGATACGAGTTAGTTAAGTTTAAAAATAGAATATGACCGCGCCAAAACCCAAAAAAAATGTCAAGATTGTTGTGAATTGTCGGTTTTACATTGATAAAAGAATAAATATATTGGTGTAAAGAATAATGAATCTGTATATCTAGCCTAAAGAGAAAGAATGTTCTTGCCCGTTTGTGTTGATATAATATACTTGCCCATACACACCTATGGTGGAGAGGTATTATCGTTAATATAGTTGGTGATCTGGATCTGTAAGGATTATTTTTTTTCAGGATAAGTCCGAGTAGTAGATTCTACGAGGGTAAAAAGGGTCAGGGAATGCTCTAATTGATTCGACCTATAAGTTACTCCCAAAGATTTTTTTTCTTTTTTATTTTGTTTTCGATTTTTACTATTAATTATTATATCGTTTATTATATAATGTTATATTTATATAAGTTATGTATATTTTATATATTTCGGATAATCTAGATCGAAGGTGATATTGTTATGTAGATTATTAAGAAATAAAATGATTGTGGAATGATAAAAAGTGGATGTAAGGGTGCGATGAAGGTCAGGGGTCCGATTCAGAATCGGACATTCAATATTTTTGACTATGCCTAATTCACCTCCTGTTCTCTCCAGTTTTGTTTACCTTCCATTTCGGACTTTTTTTCTATTTACTCTCTATTAATATATATATGCGGTCGTGTCTTAGGTCATCACCCTTATAACTCTTTTTTCGATTTGCTAAAATAAATTTAGTTTTTGATCAGTGTACTGTTTTCTTTTTACTTTTTCAAGAAAACGACTCGGCTGTTAACTCTTTTACGGTTAGAATGTTTTTGTTATCTTCTCTATATCTTAGCTCCTATGCTAGATCATAGCCTTTACTTTTTCAATATCTTTTTTTGTGTGTTTATTATAGCAACATCAAAGAGTATGTTTCGTTCTGATTCGTTGAACCCGCATTATTATTAAGGATGTGTGCTCATGGATTTTGTGATCAAAATTTCATATTGGTCATTTTTATCATTGGAATGCGAATCGAATATTTGAGTTATATAACTGCCAGAAAAACACATAAGATGTTCTTCTACTCTTCTTTTTGTAAGTCAACTGAACAATACTGATCTTTATTCTCAAGACCCAATATTCACTGAAATTTAGTTGAATCTGAGTTATTATATACTGTTTATTGCAACTTCACGTGGCGTTGGTTCTTTCAGGATGATTCCCAAATGTATCTGTTTTAGAGTTGTGGTGTTTATATTTGTACTATCAATGTTTTTTCTCGCAAGTCAATTGCTTACCTGCCGAAGAACACATAGAAAGATACAAAAAAAAACAAACTCGGCTGAACCATCCTTTCTCAAGAGACACAGTTATATTTTTCGGGGGGATGCGGCCGGCTCCGCGGGGACTGTATGTTGCGACCTATTCAGAAGAAAAGGAGCCTAGGCCAATTCTCCCATATAGAGTCAGATGAGAACGAAAGGGCTTATAGAATATCCTTCCCAAGTTCTCTCAGTGAGAACGTATAATTATATGAGGGAAGGCCCAGGCAAGTATCCTAACCAATTGTGTATGGGTATGTACACTTGTTAGTGACATGGCATGAGAAGATGGAAGCATGTGAACGAATAATCTATGCCCTACAAATAGATACTCGCAGAGGCACCTCCTTTTTGGTGTTCCTTTCGGCAATACGGTGCCCATATGATCCAGGGGATTCCAGTTGAAATTGTTCTCCCACGATTCCAGACCCCGGATAAATTTGACAAGAACCGGAAAATATTGGTCTAAAGTGTATCTTTAGGTAGCATATTCTCTAGTATATCTAACCTAAGAGAGCGCATATTTATAAATAATTTTTCATACTTCATTAATTAATAAATTAGAGGTTGTATATATTGTATGTTGGTATATGAGTATTATTTATATATAATGTGTGTAATTGTATAAAAAATTATTTATGTATATATTATATAGCAAGAATAATTTCACCTTGTTTTAGATTATGTAATTCCATATAATCTTGTTTTGTATTTGTTAAGTATTAATATTTATTTGTATGAGACACTACATATTGTATTTATTAGTTTTTTTAGTTTAATAATTAATTTTTTTGTATTAATTATTAATTTATTATTTGTTAATTATTGTAATTACTTTCTTTCGATGTTTTATGCTTTTATTATGTATTTATAATAATTGTTATCTTTATATGTTAAGTAATTGTTATTGTTTATTTTTTTTGTTAACAATGAATCAAAACTTTAATATAGTTACGATTTGACGATTTATAAAAATAAATAGTATAAACGTTCCTCTGTAATAGTAAACCCCTAAGCAATCTAATTCACATATAGTGTACTTTAATACCAAAAGTGTCTTTTTTTTCGTGAGCCTCCTTATTTTTTATTTTTACGCAGTAGATATTTCCTGACTAGTGAAAAGCTTTCACATACATATCATTAATTATAATTGATTTTACTGCAAATATGTTAATTTTCATAACATGACAACAATGTACTCACTTTATTTTGGTGCATTTCAAACATGATGTAATATTATATCTTCCTTGTAGTGGATAAGTATTATCTTAGACTATATTTTAGCAATATAAAATGATAATAGAATAAGTGCAAATTCCTTGCATATCTGAATAGTCCCTACTTAATTGAATATTCTTTGATTTGCTAATCCCTAACATAATTATTATTTATTTTGCTAATTAATTTGGCGGTCTAATATATTCTTAGATATACATTATATTTCAATAGTTCTTTGGAAAATAACATAATTTATAAATTTCTGTAATGGGAATAATTTGTATATATTACTAAAAATGTTTTGAATAAATAAGAATAGAATGTTCCAAGCAACTTTAAGAAGTTGATTTTCATTATTAGTGCCCCAATGTCTA
This sequence comes from Trachelipus rathkii, assembly GCA_015478945.1. Lineage (NCBI taxonomy): Eukaryota > Metazoa > Arthropoda > Malacostraca > Isopoda > Trachelipodidae > Trachelipus > Trachelipus rathkii. The sequence goes on along the minus strand of JABUQX010040038.1, from coordinate 2,049 downwards.
CACGTATGTATTATTATTTAGTATTTATTATACATCCAATTTAATCTTACCTTATTTTTTATAATTATTTACAAGGATATAGTTAATTAATATCTTATTACATAAATTATTTTATCAATATATTATAAATTATGATGTCGCCCCGGCGAGAGGTAACTATGTTCCGTGCGCTACAGTCCATGTTAATGTAGAATACAAGTGTGCCTGCGGGAGTAATGACAATGGTATGTGGATCTTATTATGGATGTAGAAATAAAAATTTGTTGCGAATTTGAATGTTCTGATTGGTATGTTCTCAAGTACCCAAATGTGAGTTGTCTTTTTCCTTTAAATACAGCGGCTCATAAGAAACCTATCACCGCCACAGTTGAATGCTAGTGATCGATACTTAGAAAATTTGTCCCACGTGCACTATGTTTGTAGTAAATAGAAGACAATAATAAAAGTCAAATTATCTTGTGATTGAATTAGACCAATAAGATTGGTGATATACATTTAAATAAGATATTAATCAATTTAAGGTATTGCGTAATTCCTAAATAATTTGCATCTTTTGAAGTTTTGGATAAGTGTGGGTGGCGTTCCATCTGTAATAAGGGAGTAATAGAGGAAATAGTTTATCAGGGATGTTGTGTTTTATCCTCGTTTATTAAATTGAGAGAATGAGGAGGTTTAAAGTAAACGTAGATTTAAGACTCAGAGGGTTTTCCATCATCAAAGTGGTTTTAGTTGTAGGTGGTTTTGGCAGTAGTTTATCAGTTGTTTCTGTCTCTGGTTAGTTGTTGTATTTATTAAAATGTTTATTTTGAGAAGCGGTGAGCAGAACGCTAGTGGAACATATGGTAGTTCGTATTTAGTGGATATAGTATATAGTTTCTCATATTTTTTATGTTTTGGAGATTTAAGTTTGGGGATAACTTAGTGGATGTTCACCCTACATTTCCAATGACAGACGGATTTTGTACGTGGTACAAGGTTCATTCGTCCGGAAGTGAAGACGTAAGTGGCGGTTTATCCGCGCCAAGCTGTTGTATGAAGGTATTGGTGTGCTATATCCTACTCCTATGGTGCGAGGTATTATTAAAGGAGACTTGTAAGTTTTGAAGTGGCGCGTGAAGTGTGAGACAACTTAGACGGGGAAGTGAAACAGAAGGAATATGTGGGTGTTTTTCACTTGTGTAATAATTGCTGTTTAATATTTTTACAGCTAGAGCTATAATTAGGATATTATGTTAAGTGTACCGTTACTTAACTCATATCGTCTTAAAGTTTTTCTGGTTAAATATAAGATGGCTTGAATCTGATGCCACCTCCGGAGGGAAAGTTACCACCGGGCGGGATGTCGTTTACCCATTTGCCCCAGTGGACAATCTTAGGGTTAGTTGTCTAAGGGTAAGAAATTTGTTGTGAATTAGAGAAATTTGATAAGAATGAGGTATTCAAATTGAAACCTAATTTTAGAGTTGTTGATGAGGTGTCGAATGGGGATGTCCCGAAGTAAATTGAAATGCAAGAGAAATTAAGATAAGAAAAGTATCGTTGTAAAGTATTAAATGTTTACCAATTGGATCATTGCTGGAAAGGTGTGTTAATTTTGCGCTGTTTATGATAGTTAGGATTTGACGTTAAGCAGATGTATTTGAAGAGAATACTAAGTTGCAAGTTGAGTAAATGTGAATTGGAAAAAATAGCGGTGGATGTAACAAATGAAAAAAAGATGGCTAGTGAGTCAGTAAGAGAATGTTTCTGTAGATGATAGAGCAGGCAGAAATGTGAGTTCTAGGCAGAAGTTGAAGTAGTAATGGAGGATTCCGCCAGTGTCCTATAAACACAGTAATAAAAAATGTGTAATTGCCATACCCGGTGTATTTTGCTTGTACAGTTGCGTTCATTAGGAGATCGTTTGGAATTGATGTGAATAAGGGTGGGAGAAATTTGCTTTTAAGTGTTTGGGTGGTTCCACTACCCAACATAGGGGATGGAGTGTGGCCCACTCTGGGGCCTATAAGAAGTAATTGGAACACCTATACACATGAACATCGTCGCTTT
>JABUQX010040037.1:32500-53885 GCA_015478945.1 Trachelipus rathkii | reverse complement strand
CATATACAAATAATTTATGAACAAAGGTGAAATTAAAACAGAAATTAAGGAACAACCCCTCACTCTTTCCCAGAATGATTTTTAACCATTTAACACTTACAACATACTGCCTCATTTTTTTCATTCGCTACTTATCCAATAATATGAAACCCCTCCTACATCAGACTTAGATTACATATGCATCAGTTTTTCATGTTTCCTTGGGGTACTTTATCAAAAGTTTTACTAAGATGAAAATATACATCATTTACCTCTACTTTGTCCACTTACTCAGTTATATGCTCTATAAATTTCAAAAGATTCGTCTGACAGGATCTACCTTTTTCTAAAACCAAGTTGAGAGTCATGCAATATTTAATTATCGACTAATTGTTTTTTTACTCGATATTTCAATTAATTTCCTAAAATTTAAATGCTAAAAAAATAAACCAGCTGGTATGTAATTATCCAGATCTTTCCTACTATCTTATAAATTGGTGAAACAAAATAAGGAATTTTCCAGTCCTCTGGGAATCCTCAATAGCTAAGGCTCGTGTTTATAAAGTTTAAAGTTTCCTATAGAGTTTAGGAGGTTCTTATAAATCAGAAAATATATTAAAAAATATCAGTAAATGATCAAAAATCAGAATTTCAGAGGTGACTGGATCGGGAGCATTTAAAGAATCTCTAAGAGTCTCCTTATAAGCTACAGAACAACGAATCACTAGATGTACTGTCAACTCTATAAAAAATCGAAATGATATAACGAAAGTGTAGTAGTCTTTTTATCACTTTAACTAGTGTTTCTACCATTGAACTCAATTCAGTCCTACCTTTATCAAAACGATCAGAAGTTAAATTATTTACTTCTTTTTCTTGCAAATAGTTACCAGTTTTAACATTTTTCAAAAAATCTATAATCATGTTACCAATAGTCCGAGATACTAGATACTAGTTGGGTTGCTAAATCACTAATGTAGAGCTCTCATAAATTATTGGAGATAGGTTATGCAGACTTTTAGATTTATCGCTCTATTCCACATAGAAGTTAAACACAATACATGCACTTTCTGACGTTCTTCTATTTCCTTAGCTAGTCTATGAATATATTGTTAAAGGTATATTGAGAGGATTGACCATAAGCTCACGGTAAACCGGGTAAAGACTTTCATTAATATTTATTGACTATTCATTAAATCGTCTTTATGTAATGAATTCCTAAGAATCTTTTAAATTGCTGAATAATAACTAGGAATCCAATATGACTTTATTAATTCAGATAAGAGAATAAAAACTCCAGTATGGGAAGCTTCTTTCATGATAATGCTGAATAAAAAGATTGGTTAATTAATTTTCTTTGAAAGAAATTAAGCAAACTTATAAAAGGAATCATCTTTCATACGATCTAACTTACTACTTTATTATGTCTTATCTGGTGGGCAAAGGTCAGCAGAGGTCTATCAAATTCCACCAGAGTTAAGGGAAATTCCTAAGCCAGGTCCAATTCAAAGGCCGACATGCCCCGATCTACCGCGATTGTAAGTGTGCCAGTCAAAGGTAGTTGGGAAGATAGATAAAGGAAGAGTATTTAAGATTTTATCAATGGATTACAAGTAAGATTGAACATAGCGGTTAAGTCTGGGGTCAGCGAGAGTTGGACAGAGAAAGGATGAGATTGTGTAGCAAGGCTTGTCGCACGATCCCTTCTCAATGGAGGTAGTATGCGACTGAAACACTGGAAGAAGAGAAGTGTCCGTTGTATAAGCGATAGAATAAAGAAAGTGACGCAACAGTTTGACGGACAGAAAGGGAATGGAGAGAGCTAGTAAAAAGTTGATAAGACGAAAAGCCCTTGATTCCACCTTTTGAAGGAGAGCTATGTGAGTGGAACCCCAGATATGTGAAGCATACTCGTACAAGGGTAGATAGATTCCCCATAAAGATAAAGCGACTACAGAGGTGAAGCAGTGAAAATTCGAAGTCGACATCAGAACATGCCTCTAAGAAGATTGCTTAGAAAAGAAATAATGTGATGTTCCAATTAAGGTCAAGAAATTGACACCAAAATTTTAACAAAAGAAGGTATGAGTTGTGTGTGCTATGAAGATGTTGCTTAAACTGTGCTTACTTTTTATATTAGTTGCAAGATGAGAATTAAGTTCTTGAGGCATTGAAAACGCCATGTTTTCATTGCCTCATTAGAAATTCGAGAAAGGTCAAAGGTAAGTTGCTCCAAATCTACCCTCCTGGCATGAGTCACTTGCTGTTGGGTGGAGCATCTTTCAAAGTGAAATGATTAATGAAGAGTAGAGTCGTCGGCATATTAGTTGATAATTGAAGAAGTAATAGGAAGAAGTTCACTTACGAAAAGTAGAAAAAGAATTGGGAAATAGGATAGAACCCTGAGGGAGCACCACTTTTTAAAGATTTAAAGGATGAACATGGCCATTTCCAACTGCTGCTATAGAACGACCACAAAGGAAATCCAGAGGAGATGTAGCAGTGAGGATAGATACTCGAAGGAGGGAAGGTTAAATCAAGCTTTGTGCTAGGCTCTGTCAAGCTTCCGATATGTGTGTCACAGCAAAAGATTCTCCGAAATGCCGAAGGGGTCAGGACTAGGGTTGGGAAAAAAACGTTTTTTTCAAATCATGTTTTTTTCCTGAAAAAACATGTTTTTCATGTTTTTCGTTTTTAGTTTTTTTCGTTTTTCATTAAAAATGTGTTTTTAAAAATATAAAGAGGCTAATATGATATTTCCTTGAGTATTTTCATTTTCAAATATAAGGATGTACAAAATTAAACAAATATTCCATTTTGATTTATAAAATAGTAAAACTTATTTTCTCTTATATTTTATCAATTGTTTTTCGGTTACAATTATAGTAGGTTGTACCCTGCAGACTGCTGTTTGTACATTACTACTAATTTACTATATTTTATTTGTATCATATATCATATTTATAATTTACTTTTAAACATTAATGTATATTATATTTATATAGAATGAGTCTGAATGACAAAACTCAAAAGTGATGACTTAAGGGATGCAAATGAAATAATAAAATATTGAAATTAAATTATACCAAGATTATAATGAACATATTAAAATGACCAAATTAAATATTTGGCTTTAGATATCAACTTTTGATTCACTAATCACTAGTCCCCACTCCCCCAGACTAGTCACTACTGAGTACTGACTACTGCTGTGACTACTGTCAAGCTCATTATCACTGGGCTCATCAGCGTGATCTGCTAATTTTAATTTTTGATACTGAATGATAAGTCTGATATCTCAGAGTCGTATGAAGTATCGTGTGATTATGACAGTGGTGAATTAAGCAGGGACAGTAACAGGACTCTTAAACCTGCCCTAGCATAATCATCTCTCTCAGATGGCAAATTTTAAGAATTTCCTAGTTCTAGATTATGAGCAATAAATACTAGTTTTGCAACGTCTACACAACAAAAGTTGCATTTCATGCGAGGGATTTGCAACCTTTTATTTCCTTAAAAAGTACAGCCACACGACTTTTTGCACTTGGCATTTCTAAATTCTGATTAAATAATTATGATAAAATGTTACTGAAAGCTGAAACAGAGTAGAAAACATTAATGAAGCACAAAAATATTATATGATGTCAAAATTCAGAATATAAATAAATATGGAACAACCCATAAAAATTTTGAACACAAGCTCAGGGGCTTCCTTGTAGGGAAGTGGGACAAAAATGTCAAAGTCGACATATTTTAACAAAGCTTATAATAAGGTGTTCAAACATGTAAGTTTCTTAACCAGTGAAAAACAAAAAAGCAAATTTTTGCCTCTTTTTTTCAGGCTGTGTTTTTCTTGAAAAAAACGATTTTCGGAAAAAAACGAGCTTGTTTTTTTCTTTCCCCACCCTCAGTCAGGACCATGTATCAAGCAATGAAGAAAGAAGATTGCCAGTAGAACGTTTCTTCAAAGCTATACTGAGATCTTATAGAGTTAATTTGAAATGTTCATACTGCCTCTTTAGGATACATTCAAAAACTTAAGAAATAACTTTGGTTAAAGCGATAGGAAGATAGTTTGTGAGGATTGAGATGGTTCCCTTTTTTTCGAAACAGGCTGAATGGAGAGCACGTTTCCACAAGGAAAGGAAAGGTTGAATTTTATAGGCAAAGACAAATTTTGAGAATCAAAAGGAATACCATCAGGACCGTACGCTTTCCTAGTGTTAAAGGTCAGAGAGGTTAGAAATCTTTATAAGAAATTTAAATATTGTGCTTAAATAATTACTTGGAGGGAAATGGAGAAGTTGTAATGATCCGGAATTGTCTGTTGATTAGAGGCAAGAGGTTGAATCAGAGTTCAGCTTTGGTTGAAGATTAAACGGCAGTTCTTATTAAATAAGTTACTAAGAGGAGAGAGAGAGAGAGAGAGAGAGAGAGAGAGAGAGAGAGAGAGAGAGAGAGAGAGAGAGGGATAAAAAAAAATATATACTAATACATTTTTTTGTATAAAGTGAAGAAAGAACGTGAGAAAGAAGAACCCAGGGACTTTATTGGTTTTTCAACCGTAAAAAAGTTTTTATTGTCACATTGATTTTGCACGTTTCCGAGATGAGTTTTTGGAGTTTGAGGACGATAATTCCTGAAGGGAGCGTCCTGGGGCTAATAGCACTGAGAACAAGCAGAATTAAACCAATGACTTGTTCAATGGTTTAATTTGAAAGGAAGGCTATGGAATGAATGCCTTCGCCAGAAAGAAATACCTCAGTAATAGTTCTTTAATCCAAGGACTCCTCCCAAAGGAAGCATGATCATCCCATGAAGTACGACATATGGCCCACGACCATTTGCAACGCAGAGAAGCTCTACAAAGGGACATCTCAGGCGGACGTCTTTCACCAATGAAAGACCTGTATCGATAGAACAGGTTACAAAGATAACAAGGTGATCGGATGAACCAAGAGGAAGAAAGAAGTTTAACAGCAAGGAGAAGGATTTGAGTTAGGAAAATCTACAATGTTTGCCATCTACAGACGATCTGGGATGTTACAAGTAGGAGCTGCACCTACTACTCCTCAGGTCATTCACGGTTATCCTTAAAATCATAATAACAATATATATATATATATATATATATATATATATATATATATATATATATATATATATATATATATATATATATATATATATATATATATATATATATATATATTTAAATACACTCAATACGTTATTTAATTATTTCCTTTTATTACATTTTTTTTTAAATATATTTTAAAAGATCATCTGAATATTCTATTCTTTGGCCTAATCTTATAAGATGTTTGACAACTTCTTCATGATCATTTAACTGAACATGGATTCGCCCGCTATCAAATGGGAGAGGGTTTTTTATCTTGAAGTTTAAATTTTACTTTATTAATAGAGGAAAATACATATTCATATATTTTAACTAATTTGGAACTGAGAACACTTTCTTAATATTCTTCCCTAATTATTATTTAGCAAGCAGTTAGCTTGATAATTACTTGGAAAATGTTTTACTTTAAAGATGGAGTATGAAATGTGATTCTTAATACATATAAGTTAATATGTGACTTATCCTCCCTCAGAATATCTAGTCCTGTGAAATAATTGGATTTATTTAATTTTTGAGGGATAAACACGTAGAAAATAATCATCTGGATTCTCAAACACAGTTACAAATGAATAAGTTATGGGCTTATACTCACAAAATTGAAAAATTCTTTTTTATATACCATTATATATATATTATATAAACAAATCTTAAATAATCCAAGAATCTTAAGTTACTATATATCTTATCCTGATAATATAAGTGGGAAGATAAAATCTACTTATGAATATTAAGGTTATCAATCTAATGCAGTTAGAGCTAGTTAGCATAAAATCCATCATACTAATATAAATCTAATGATGAGGCATGTATCGTGAGAAAAACTTGATACTATATTTGGTATCTGTGGTGTATACGGAGGAATAATAGAGAGGCTGCCACAATTTTTTTCGCTAATAAGAAGGAGTCTGTTATTTTATATCTCTGCCTTTATACCCTTTAAATTTTGCTCTAAATTAGAATAGAAAATATTAACGTATATATTATCGGAGGAAATAACTAACAGGTGTTCTTTTTTAGTAAATTAGATATTAGTTATTATCTAGTTACTTTTTAGAGCCACTGTTGAAACTTAGAATGTATATTGCGGAAGATTAGGCAGAGATAATATAAACAAGTAGGTTGAAATATAAGAGACTTATGGGATGAAAGAGTTTTTTTCATTAAGTTTATGTATTAAGCATATATAGTTAATAAAATTATTATTAAATATAATAAAAAGAATAAAAATTAAAAAAGAAGTAGTATGCTACTGTGTTTGAATGAGTAGAAATTCATCTCAGTGAAGCAGAGAATCTAATGATGACAGAACGACTGTCCTCCTTCGTTTTGCTTCTCTATTTTTGAGACTAAGAACAGAGCGCAATTGTGGTTTCTAAATAATGTTTAATAGCATAGCAGGGTTTTTTCCTTGCTTGTCTATATATAGATGCCTTAGAAGAGACTTGAAAATGAGTTTATCCTGAATGGCTGAAAATTTCTGAATATCGAGATTTTTGTATGTGAGGAAACTGTGGGTAGGGATGGAAATAATCATATTAAAAGTCAGGTTTGAGAGAGAAAAGAAGCGCTCAAAGTATGTACACAAGGCCAGACGATCTTGGACCATTTTCTGGGGAATGTGCCAAGGGCGAAAGAGGGCGTATAGGGATATAAAATAGCATCGGTGAGAAAAGAATGAGCGAAAAATTAATAGTGTAGCGTACCTCTAAAACGTCAATTTCGACGTTTATTAAACATACTCTCATTTCCGTCATTGAGTTTTTATTGCATTTTACAAAGAAAGCGTTGGATTTGAATGCTAACATACTTATAATCGGCATGACGAAGAGACCCAGGGTGACGGGGTTCCGGGCAAAAACAATTTCTATTTTATGACAGAGCGGGAAGGAAGAGAGAAAGGTCTAAGAAGACTCTCGGAGTTGAAGAGTCTATGTTGAGTATATTACTTGACTGGAAACAGAGTTTTGAGACGGTGTCAATAGCTAATATGGTGGGAGTTATCAGCGATGGAATCTATATAATCGCGAGTAATTAACGTATATCGGGTTATTTATATACCGTGTATTTACTCCGCGAGCAAAATGCAGTTATATACGAATTTATCGGTATGCCAGGGATAACTGTTGTAATATTTGTTCCAAACTATCGATTAAAACGATATTTTTAAATTACTACGTAAGACATCAGAAGAGCGCTACAGAGTTTGACAAAGGGAGGTGGTGATGTCAGAAAAATACTACTGCCATATCGCAGATCTTCACTAGGATTGTAGCCCTTGATTGACTATCGCACTGAGAAAGGTCCAGAGTCCAATCAAAAGGTCAAAAACCAAGTACAAAGCTACGAGCGCTCGCATTGTAAAAGATGTTGCTTGATCTATTCCGACATTAACTCGATAGACATGCTCCTGGCAGAACCCCAGCTTTCAACGAGTGGAAGAGTTTCATTGATCCTGTTCTTGACAGTACCACTCACTAAGCCACACAGATGGCCGGAAGGGGGATCATCCATACGCCGCAGTAAAGCGATTGTATCCCGAGCCTTGTCAAGGATACTACAGAAGCCAAGAGGGAGTCTATCATGTGTCAAAATTGGAACCAACTTATCTGAAATAACTAATATAGCAACATGCTCAATAGTGCGTTTTATAGAAGCAGGGTAACATACTTATTGCAAAGGTGGAGCGAGGAGCGACAGCACATATTGGAAATTAAAGTATGCCTATATCATAAATTGAATTTAGTGTAATACTTACTTTATCTAAAAGTAAAATATTACTCTGAGAATATCAATAGTAGGGTAAGAGGATAAAAAAGCTTTGATTGAAGTGTATTTAACTCATCCAAGGTGGTTCACAGATGAGACTGCATTTAATCGTACAAGGGATAGTAAATAGATACTAGTATGAGCAGCAAAATTGGATATTTATTCACACTAAATGTCAGAGAGGCTGTACAGGATTTAGTGAACCTGATGAAGTATTGGGGTTACTTATTAATACAATAATCAAAAAAATAAACATGGTGGATTTCTATATTTTATCTCGGAGATTTTGTCAGTAAAGACACTTATTATAAAATATATAAATAGACTATATTATTATGATTTACCGGAGTTGATTTCAAATGGAAACTATAGGACAGATCGGAATTAAGGATTTTTCGATTTTATCGTTATCGCCCTTATCGGCGATAAAATGATAGCGTGTCAATTTGACGCCCAGGATTTAACCTACGAATATGCGGTTATCGATGAGATTTTTCGTTATCGATTTTATTGGTTAATCGGTAATTTTTTTCGTTATCGGTTAGTGCGCACCCTATGGTCATAGCTGTTTCGTACATAGCTGAACGTGGGTCCTTGGCTGCCTTTCGAGGAACAGAAAAAAGTGGTCATGGAAAAATGAGAGAATAAATAGCAAATAAGAATAATTTTAGGGCTGCTTGAGCTCATAAGCCAGTTTGTCCATTTTTTGCAGGGTTCATTTCGGAAATACAAGAAATTCTGGCAAAGGAAATCCTTCTTACCTGTCCGAAACCACTTGTGAGGATATCCTTTAACTAACGGCACAAAAAGGTCCCTACGTGCCCATTTGTTTTGGACGAATTAAAAAATAGTAATGATTATTTAGCTTGTTCAGTTGATTTACCACCAGACTCTATTAAATATCAGTCAGTTTTAAGTGTTATTTTAGGTACTTAAAAGGATGGAATGAACCCTATTGAACTCTTTTTTAATGTATTCGTTTGGAAATGAAAAGCCATACCCGGCGAGGAAATAGCATATCAGCGTCTTGCCAGAACATTACATGAAGTTTGTAAGATTAAACTTTTCAAAAACTGTAAGGTTCAATCTTACAGAACATTCGCTGCAGAACCATGGTCTTGGGCGTTACAAATGGGTTGGCAAAGCAAAAAATATTCTGGAAACAAACATGTTTGCTATATTATTTGCCCTGTGAAACTACTATAGGTGGCACGTAATCTGGTAGACCAAATAGTGCCTGTTTGATTTAGGGTTGTCAATTGAGGGTAGACCTGTTATGAATTTCTATCGCTAACAGTATCAAGGGTTGGGGTTAAATACATCTATATTATCTGCCAATTCTCTTAACTTCAATCTCAGTGCGAATAGAATAATTCTTAAAGGTTTGTATTATATTGTGATAATATTTCTAGTTTGTTGGTCGTAGAGCACGAATTTCACGGGAGCGAGACTAGAAGGGGGCTCTTGTTAGCCCGAAAAAGAGTTCACGCCCCCCCCGAAATTTTTTTGACAGTCGAAAATAATAGTTCCAGGGTGGATTAAGGCTTATTCACCAGAGTATCTAACACCAACGATTGATATGGAACTTTGAGTCTATCACAAAAAAAAAGTAAGGTGTATTAGGATACTTATTAAATCTTAGTGATAATATTAAATTATAATTATAATAATTAGCCTAATATATATATATAAAAAGTAATTATAGTTATATTATATTAAGTTATAGTATTTATGAATAAATAAAACTTAATATTTGACATTTTGATATGCGCTAAATAATATAAAATAATGTGTATTATGATATACATTAACCACATTCTAATATAATAACAAATATGATATTCTATAGCACACAATGAATCCGTAAGCCTTTAGAAAAAAAATTCGAGTAATAAGCTGATTAGATTAACCATAATATAATAAAAACAGTAAAGTAGTAAGAAGACTCTTATGTAAGCACACGGAAAAAATAAATTCAGGAAAAGGCGATGAGAGAGACATATCACAAGCGGGAAACAACTGAAACGACGGATATTCACTCAATATATATATAAGACACACATGTAATAGGAGAGAAAAAGAAGGAGGAGTGTACGTGAGGAAAGTGGCACCTTTGTACCTGTTAAACCCAATATATTTAGAGATTGAAACTATATGTACTGGTAACGTGTTAATGTGGCAGCGAACACAGAAAGTCTTGCATATAAAGAGAAACTAGAGAGTCGATACACATATTCGACATTCTGGTGTGAGAGTATGTCATTTAGTGACCAAATATTAAATAAATCTGCACAGCTGAAAAGGGTAATCTTTCATACGTACGTGAACATTCTATAGAGAAGCCACTAATCTTAGGAGTTTCTCACAGAAGCAAGATGGAGTGACGGCAGCGTTGAAGGAACACCTAGCGACGCACTGTGAGCTATCGTGAATTTGTCCAGAAAATATTCACAAATGGGTACATCTAAAATGCCACCAACGAGTCCGTATAGTAAAAGAAAAGATTATGAAATCATCACAAGTCATTTGAGGTCATCCAGACCTATGTATGAGTGCACATTAATAAAAAATATGTTCAGGATTTCATAGCAGGTGAGAGTAAGCAAGTCAATTTTTTTCCAGTTAGCTTGTAGAAAATACACCACATGATACATACAGAGTGACTACTACCCACAAAACTAGTCCAACAGTAATTATTCAACATTTGTGGTTAAAAAGAGTTTGTACGCATATGTCTAGTAGAGATGGACGAATGACTACTTTTATAGTTGTACGCCTAGTAATGATGAGAGGATCCATTTATTAGTCAATAACTTTTGTTAATCCCAGAGGTTGTTAGCTGAATATACCGTCACAGAGGGAAACAGCTTAAAATATGAACAAACTCTATAATTATTTTTATGGAGTAGAACCGTTTGATGGGATAGTCTGGTTGTTAGAAAAACTCAGAGAGGTTTAAATTTTTCGGAAGGACCAACGGGATATGGGAGAATATTGAGAGCTGCGTATAATCCATGAGTGAAACCACATATTCACAATTAGAGTTGAGCAATTCATGCTATAATCTGATGAGAACAGTGTATAATTAGATAAATTGACTGTGTGATACACATAACATCCTGTGTAGCACAAATAAGCTTTATAACCAATATCTATAGGGCATACTCACACGAGAACCTTCCTAAAATTGAAGGATGCAATTTTTTAGAAATGATCGTTCGAAATTGGCGATTTTTACCAAATTCTAGACATGCCTTGAGTTAACCTTTTATGTTTGACAGAGTATATCACAATGACGCTGATAGAAAACAATACGAAAAACGATCTTTTTTTTATCAGTGATCGGAACGTCCAGATTTATAGCGAGACAACACACATTATAACTTTGATAGAGAGTATGATCAAAAATATAAGAGACGTTATTTATCAAGTTTTACCTTAAATATTTAAGCAGAGAAGAGATAAACACACCGATCCTTAGTTTAGTGGGCGATGAACGAAAGAAGGGAGAGAGCTTTTGAGTAGCGAGGAACTAAGGAGAGTAGATAAGAGGAAATGATAATGTTAATATCACTCTGTAATAAAGTATGTAAAAATTTGAGATGACCTTCACATAAGAGCATATAACTTTGCAGGTGGTAGTATATGGATAGAAGAGGATACTAAGACAGGAAGTGGCGCTGGTAGAATTATCACAAGAAGCCTAAGCTATTTCGTATGAGAGAGATATAAAATTACAAGAAAATCAGTAAATAGAAATGAATCGTAAATTTTAAATAATAACATCGAATTCGTTTTACATGTGACAATTATATTAACGTAGAAGAATTAAGCCACAAGAGGAGAAGGCACAGGAAGCACAATTTAACATAGAGATAACTTTCCGATATATTATTAGAGTGAATATCAATTGTATAGTGACTCGGATAGAGAGTTCATATTATTTTATAACATGTCACGTTTGTTTAATAAAAAAGTATAACAAAGTATAGAATACGAAGTTTCTCGAAAAATGCTATCCACACAATAGCACTAGGATTCATCATGATAAATTTAAAAAAACCTTAATAATTCAACTTTTACGAATTAGTAAGAATTGTAATTTAGTTTGGAGAATTCAGCACGATAGAATGGGAAGGGTTATTGGGAGTAACTATAACCATTTTCAACATGGATTCTCATAAGAGAACTAAGAAATGTTCTTCTAGTTACATGACTTAAATCTCGATCTCTATAGGGACCGTACGATCAAAGAAAATCGGCCAGTAATAGATATTGTGCACGAATAAAGTTTTCATGTACTGGCCATAGTAATAATATTAAACTTCAGAATTTAATTGAGTAAACAGAAGAAGTTTATATCTTTACTGGAGCGAGAGCATTACATCTCCCACAATTTATAAATCTTGCGCGTCCTGATATGGATAGAACTTTGATTTTGTGTGTTGTATCGATTCGAGAAATAGGGATAGCGTATTATTCATCTTCCGCAATTATGAAGAGCAACTCGAACTTGAGTCGAGAATTTCATTTATATGCGACGGTATCAATGATATACATTTTTTATCCAAGAAAGTGCAGATGTAACTTTCCCTAAAGCATTCGTAACGGTAGAGAAAACAACAATAGATGCTTTTTGTCCTCCTATTTTATTAATATGAAAAGAGCGTAGTAGGGTAAAATGTTGGGAAATTAAGGCCATGATGCCCTTTTATACTCCTGTAGGTAGCTCCTAAAAGCTACTTGGAAAAGTAACTAGAGAAACACTAGGAAAAGGAGAGTGGTCTAGATTATATAACAAATTGTGTGGGCGCAAGAGAGAGCAATAAATAGGACTCCTAGTAAATGACTGTATATAATACCTAAATTACGTCGTATCCCCAGTGTTTTGCAGAAAGGTTATGGGTGGAATCTAGCAGATCTAAGACCTCTACTAAGAATTATGGAATGAAGGCATTTATTCCTTAGAACATTGCGCCTTGACCGAACTGAGATCCAGTTGACATTAATACTCTACATTTAGCATGCTTCAGACATAAGCCCTTTATTGAGCATAACGTTCGGTCACTTTGCACTTGTAACTATATCGGTTGACACGACAGCAAAGTTATTGCAGTATGATGGATAAACGTGGAGCTGGGTAACATTTTCGACATTAAGGCGTCTGAAAACGTATTTGTGATCTGAGGTTTGATGTTGAGGAGAGTAGTTGAGAACAGTGAGTGATGATCCATGACCATATAATTGTTCAAAATACGAGTCATTCCATTGGGTAAATATTGAACTGTTAGACTGTGTCCCAACACATTCGTCTTGGTCACTGCCTGGAGGCCACTATTCTTCCTACTATGATAGGAGTGATTTTAGGGACCAAGGGACTTAAATGTAACGTTTCTAAGTTGCAGATGATACACCAAAGTGGTTACCTCAATAAGGAATAGTGATGGATGTAGAAAGATTCAAAATGATCTTTGATAAACTTCTTGGGTTGGGCAGATAAGTGTCAAATGAATTTTAAAATAGAAAAAGTGTAAGGGTTCTCACACTAGGTACTCAAATGAAAGTTTAACTACGCTTATGAAGTGGGGATGGCTTGAGTCTGTGGACCAAGAAAAAGATTAGGTGTGATTATAAGCAGTAATTTTGAAAGTAGCTAATCATGTTTGGAAGCATGGAATAAAGAAGATAGAGGCCTATGGTTAATATCTCGCAATGTCGCTTACCAAAAAGCAAGAAGTTATTAAGAAAACTTGTATAATAGCTATGTTACGGCCAGTATTAGAGTATTGTGCAAAGTTCGGTGGCCCCTATTAGGAAGAGACAAGACATGCTGGAGAGTTCAAACGCAGAGCAACAAAAGGTGATTTTCTGGACATTTGAGGGTAAGAAGCTATGGGAAATGCTGAAGAGTTTGAGGAATCTTTTTCTGTAGAAAGGCGATTTCTCAAGAGGGGGCATCATACAAGTCTATAAAATATTTAAAATCTATTGATAATACGGAGGCCGAAATAATTCTGTCATATGTAGTGGGCCAAGGACAGAGTCCAGGGGGCACATCAGTAAGAAAAGTGATATAAGAAAGAATTGCATTATCAGTAATAGTGGTTAATTTTTGGAAATGGTTGTCATAGGAGTTTGTTGAGTACGATCTTAATTGCAACATTTAGTGAAAAGATGGAGAGAGAAGTAAATTGGATGGTTTTGGGCATTGAAAGTATATTGACTAGGGCCAAATGGTGACGAGGGTTTTCTATGTTGCTATTTGTTATTAAGGTTAGAACGCGGAAGTAGTCGTACTATAATGGTTTAGCGATGTAACTGTTAGCTATACTTTCCTTTTTAGTTGTAAGAGCCCGGCTTGTACATACTTTGTAAGTTATTAACAAGCCTTGAAGGGTGCCTTTGTGTGATTGCAATGAGCATGTGTTTCGTGATGTTCTCTTTGGCTTGCTGGATACAGTCTCGATACCCCATGTGCTTCCTTCGTCTGTATATTTTTAATTATATTATAAATATATATATATAATATATATTATTTTATTATTTATATAGATATACTATATATATATATATTATATATAATATATATATTAGTATATAATAATCACACTATTAATATATTCAGTATATCATTTAATTAAATCTCTACAGTGGGAAACTCCACATTGCTGTGATTTAGTCATGCTGAAGGAAAATAATTAATTCAGAAGCTAGTCTATTATAGATTCCTATATATATGTATCGATGAATTTGAGATTCACAGATATCGAAATATTATTTTCTTCTAACGATTCCTATTAAGCAATAAATTCAATATTTATATTTAATTTGCATTCTCGAGAGACCAACTGTGATAATAAATTTTTCGCATAGTTATATCGACAATGGCCCTAATGCGGTAATATTGAAGCGAGTTTTTCTGCTTTTTATAAGGTTAAACTTGCCTGTTTTCTTCTTTATGGAGACTGTACCTACTTTTTGTAACGTTGTTCTATTGTCGTGCATTGAAATTATTTCGCTATTATTCAAGACGAAACACATGCTGGTGAATATAGCTTTCTGAAGTAGCTTAACAGCAAGCAATTTCAGTGAGCGTAGAAAGAAATGAATTTCGGGTTTTCCTTTAAAAACTTGTTCAATTGTTTCGCGTGATTCTAATAATTTGGAAAAGAATAAAATGGCAAAGAAATTAATTGGATTTTTTCTTGCTATACTATTAGAGTAAATCAAAATATTATTATTATTCGTATCAATTTAAGAATGTTCCCACAATTGACTTGTTTATTTTTTTCCAATTATTTAGTTTAAAAATTAAGTTAAAATTATTTTAAAATAGGTAAGAATAGTCGATTTCAAATAAGCATGGGTTGTATCATACTTGTATAAAATAAAATAAGTTTACAAAAAATTGTTTAAGAATGAATAGTTTACCTACATAAAATCCTAATAAGGCCATAACATTATAGTAAAAAAAATAAATGAAAAAAAGGACATACGAAAAATATAATGCTGTAAATTATTCAAAACTATATCTACTATATATATATATATATATATATATATATATATATATTATATAATATAGATATATATATATGTGCAACTTTGTGTTAGTGATGAATATAAATACTGTTTCCGCAATGCCAGTCAAACATTTCGGAACAGGATTCGATCCTGATATATATATTATATATATATATATATTATACTATTATATATATATATATATATATATATATATATATATATATATATATATATATATATATATATATATATATATCGCATTTAGAGTAAACTTTGAATGAAAAAAATCAATATAAACACCTAAAATTATGATTAAATTCATATATGATAAGAATTAAACAAGAAAAAAAAAACACTTGAAAAACCCGCTATCAAACTTCGGAAAATAAAAATGAAACAAAAATAACATGTTGATTTTTTTTTCTTTGCAAAGGAAATCAATTTAACTTCCATTCAGCCCCGAGCATTCATGCCTTGTGGTGAAACTTTATGCATAATCCCAAGGTCAAGTCCGTCCTTCTGTTGGTTACCTTTGCAGATTATTTGATTATCCCCAATATATATATATAATATATATATTAATATATATTATAATTATATATATATATATAAATATATAATATATATATATTTTATATACTATACCCCTGTCAAGTCTCTTAATTTCTTTAATCCATTTTCTATAACAATCGGAAATTCCAACATAATATATATATTATATATATAAATATAATATATAATAATTATATATATATATATATATATATATATATATATATATATATAATATATATATTGGGCCAATGCTATGTATGCGAGGTAGAGTAGGACAAGATTTCCCATTGGGGTAATACACGTGAAAGGGATGCGTAACCTTCTCCTTAATGTCCAAAAAGCAGTTGAGCTCACTCAAAATATCAAAAAAAATTTATCCAGCTTCTTTGTAGAATATTGGTATCACAGAGCTTCCTTCCTGGTTCATTTTCTCTTTTTTCTGGTACGTTGTTTTCCGTTTCTACTCACTCTTTCTAACTCGTGTTTTAATTATATATATAATATATAATATACTTATAGATAATAATATATATATATATCACACACCCTATGTAATATATAATATAATATATATGATATATTAATTATAATATATATATAAATAATATATAATATATATATATATATAATATATTATATATATAATAATATATAATATATAATATAAATTATATATATATATATATATATATATATATATATTATATTATATAATATAAAATATATATTATATATATATATAAATATATATATATAATATATATATATATATATATATAAAATATAATTATATATAAATATATATATATATATTATATATATATAATATATAATATAATAAATATATATAATATTATATATATAATATATATATAAATATATATAATATATACATATATATATATATATTATATAATACATAATTTTATATATATTATTATAATATATATAATATATTTATATTAATATAATGTATATATATACTATATATATATAGTATTTTGTGTGTTTGTGTGTGTGGTGTGTTTGTATTTTTTAGCGGATAACTAGTTTTTTAATGTTGAGAGATTGAAATGTCGTTGTTAAAAGGTATGCAAAATAACTGGAGTTTTTTTTTATTATATTTTTTATATGTTTTAACTCATTTTTGTTCCTTTTTCTCACACTTTTTTCTTCATTTTTATTTATTTTTATATATTCTTTTAACCTAAAGAAATATTTATTGAATAAAATTCACTAAATTCTGATATATATAGTATATAATAATATATATTATATATAATATTATTATACTAATATATATATATATAATATATATATATATATATTACTATAATATATAATAAAATAATACTGCTACCAAATACCCAGTCGTCCCAAAATTTCTGTTTATTTGTAACACATTCCCTTTTTGCGTATTTCTTGCTGAATTAAATTATTATCACAATATTATTATTATTATTATTATATTATATTATTTATAATATATTATATTAATTATATTATTAATTTATTATTAGATTTATCTAATCCCTAAATTTTTTTATTCTATTATTTTAGCATAATCTTTTCTTTTTTTATTCTTATTTTTAATTTTTTATTTTTTATATTTTTGGTGCAAATATACAATCTGTTCTCAGTTTTGTATATTATTCATAATCATTTATTGTTTAACTTTTAATGTAATTTTAGTTATGTAATCCGAAACGTCTATAATAAAATTGAGGGTGCGATGTCTATCATTATATATATCATATTAATATATATATATTATATATATAATATATATATATAATAATATATATAAATATATATATATATATAAATATATATATATATATATATATATATATGGGGGAATCCAACGAAATATTTGTTTAAAGCCCTTTCTTTCCCAAATAATGTTCTCGAAATTTTTTTTTTTTTTTGCCATAAAATAGTTTAAATAAGACTATTAAACACTAAAAATTGACAAACTTTTGTTAAAGAAACTATAATAATAAAATTCAAATGTAAAAAAATTATACATTGGGATCAAAGTAATGTAAAGAATAAAATGAAAACCTGTAAATGAAATCTTCAGTTAAGAAAATAATTTCTTTGTGTGTTATTAGAATATATATATAATATATATATAAATATATAATATAATATAATATATATATATATATTATATTATATATATATATATATATATTAAATTATTCTATGAAAAGCAAGAAATGCAATTGCTTGTTGCTTTCAGGCATAATGCTAATTTGCTTTACTACATTTTATTGTGAGAATCTTTTTCTATGCTCTTACACTTTTCTTTTCATTACCCAGTTCAGGCCAATGATGTAAACCATCATATCTCACATCATCTACTCGCAAGCGTTTGGGGTTCAGCATGTCCAGAGTTTCTTTTGATGGTCTTCCTCTTTTTCTAGCTGTATCATTTCCACATTGTGTAAGCGCTTCCCCAATTTCAGAACGGAATTCAACTAATTTTTTCCATAGTTTTTCTTTTTTCTGCAAACAATGCCGTCTATACAATAGCCAAGGATTGACAATTGTTATATCCAATAGATAAATTTTGTTTAGTAATATCGTTTACGTATTTTAGTCCTATTCACTATACAAACATATCATTCAAAGTCCAACACTCATTAATGGGATTAATCTTTTACAACGCAGAAATAGAACATCAATATATTTTTTATCCGGAAGTGAACCACCACTTTTACAATACCCATTGGATTGTTGCCTATCAAGACGATAACAACATTGTGACATGCTTATTGTACAATTCCACCTGCAAAGCAAGTTATGTCTTATTGATTTCAGTCTATAGTATCTGGAGGACCCTCTGCAGTATTGCATGACTAACCTGTACCTTTTACCTTCATATATTTTCATAAGTCATATACTACCCACTAGTCCCACATCTAGCAAATACTCTTGATTCCCCATTTGTGTGTTTGTTTTTTGTATACTGTTCAAAGAACTATGTCCTTTGAAAGGAATCATGATATCACAACAAAATTATGCTCTTCAGGATCTATTTTCAAAAAGTTGCTTTTTATTGACTGATGAAAGGAGGAATCTTGAACAGCTTATCATAATCAGGAACATCCCTAGTATTCATGTTATCATTATTGCTTATGTGCAAGAATCGCTTTAGTAATTCAAAGCGGTTTCTCGACATAATACATGCAATAGACTCAAACCTTGTTGCTCTGTTCCAGTACATTCGATAAGAAGGCATAGGCACATTCCCACTCAATACATGCATGCCAAGAAACTTCCATTTCTGACTTCTTCGTATTTACTGAAGTGCCTTTCATTTCAACTGAATAGAGATTTGTTTGGAACAACCAGGTGTTCGATTGATATTAATATATCTATAAAAATATATAATAATATAATATATATATATATAATATATATATATATATTATATATATATATATTAATAATAATATATATATATAATATATAATATATATAATATATATATATAATGTTATATTATATTACCCTATACATAAATATATATATATATATATATATATATATATAATATTATATATATAATATATATAATATATATATATATATATAATATAATTTATAATCCCATCTAACAAATTTCAGCCTCCACGTCTTAATTCCAAGATTTTGGGGATCAGCCCCCCCCTAAAGATGACCCCTATATAATTTAACCTCAGTACTCTATTTCATTCGTTCCTTCTATCCACTCACGCAAATTTCGCCTTCTAAGCCATTTACAAGGTTAGGGCTCAGCAACACCCTAAAAGGGGGACCAACTTTTATAATTTTAAACCTCATTAATCTATTCTCATTCGATTCTCTTCTAGTCACTCACCATTTCTGCCTTCTACGTCTCATTTCCAGTTTCCATCTCAGCAACCCCCTAAAGGGAACCCCTTCAGCTTCGTCCATTCCAAGGGTTTTGGGTTTTAGCACTCCCAAAAGGGAACCTATATATTATATATATAATATATATATATATATATATAATATTATATATTATATAAATATATATAATATAGATTATTTTATAATCATAAAATGAAATTATACTTTTGCTGTTCCCAATGTTACTTTTTTTATACATGAATTTTGCAAAAAATCCATGTCCAAAACTTTTATACTTTATTATCATTTCACATTCCCATCCCAAAAAACAGCCTATTTCTCACCAAAAATGCCTAAAATCAAATAAAAATTCTTTACGTATCTCACTGCACAAGACAAATTAGACGGAGCGTAGCACAACTTTTTCTCAAGACTTCAGAGGCACACTGATTGTAACTTTATAAGTCATATTAACTAGATGAAGTTACCAAATGGAATGAAAACTTGCCAGATGTCGACAGATATATCAATTTATGTATTGCAATTTAAAAATTTCCACATTCGGAGATTTTTATACAATTTCGGTCATATTATAATTGATGTTACCTGTAGTATACAGTGGGAAGGAAAGGGTTAAGCACGCGCAAAGTTATAATAATATCTCTACCCTTAAACACAATTGTCACCATATATATATATATATATATATATATATATATAGTATAATATATAATATATTATATTATTATAATATAATATATATATAATATATATATATAATATAATATATATATATATATATATATATATATATATATATATATATATATATAATTTGATGTAATTGAAACAAACCATACTTGCAAAACTGATTTGATATCCATAATTATTTACGACTTACAACCATGCACTTTAGGTGATAAACTTAGATCATCGTAATCAATTTTTTTTTGTTTTTCACTTTTTATTCTTATGTATGACCCATACATAATAATAAATAATCAGAATTTTTTATACGTAAATTGTTCATTCTTAGAAATTTTTGTAGTAAAACTATTTTATAACATTCACGATACAACCCATACTGATTTTCAATACAATGTTTTACTTTTTTTTTATTTTATAAGGTTACCATTTAAATAATTTTAATTAATAATTTAAAAAAACTGTCACTTTCAAAATATCGTGAAAACTGAACGACTAATATGATATGCTCTAATAAAAGGAAAAAATCATAATTCTTCGTCATTTTGCTTTTCAAATTAATTAGAATCACGAGACCAACGAATTTTAATAGAAAGACCCCGAAATGAGTTTCTCTCTCACGGTCACTGTAACTGCTTGCTGCTAAGTTTCCGCAAGCTATCACATTGTTTTGCCAAGAATAATTTCATGCGATCGCACCCGTTTACCGCGTTAAACTTCTCTGAAAGGCAAGCGGTCGACTTATCGCAAGCATCGCACTGACTAGCGAAATTATTATTATTCACGTTGACTGCTCGAGAATGCAAATTAAATATAAATTTGGATTTATTGGTAATAAATAGAAGCTTTAGA
>JABUQX010040037.1:0-27500 GCA_015478945.1 Trachelipus rathkii | reverse complement strand
TGGAGAGAGAGAGAGAGAGAGAGAGAGAGAGAGAGAGAGAGAGAGAGAGAGAGAGAGAGAGAGAGAGAGAGAGAGAGAGAAGTAGCGCTATCGAAGCTATGAGATTGCTCTCATGAACACAAGGAGTGTAGGGTACATCCCATGACACTCTAGTGACCATTGGTTCCCCCATATTGCGCGCATATTCACGCACTTCTTACAAAGGAGTAGACTCCCCGTATCACTTACAGACCAATAAACGCTACTATTAATAGAGACAACACTTTTTTTTATGTCTCCCTGCGTGTGGAGGAAAAAAAAAAGTTCCCACAGCGTATGTTCTGCGTGTCGTAGAAGGCGACTAAAGGGACAGTAGTAGTTGGGCTGGGACATGATACCACTAATTTATACCCTAGGAATGCATATGCATACCTCGGACTTGGTCGTGATCTCCGTAAGCGACCTTGTATCTTCTTCCAAAATTGTATGAATCGTATGGGTACATGGAATATTAGAGGAATATATGGTGAGGAGAAGAGGAGAGAGAGGTGATGGATGTGTTTATAGAGAGTGTAAATTTGATTTTCTTATTGTGCCTGAAACAAATATGGAAGGAAGTGGTGAAGACGAGTGACGTGCTGTGAAATGTGTTTGTGCTTGAGTGGAGGGGAATGAGAGGGGGAGAGGGGGAGAGAAGGAATTGTGATTCTGATGAGTGACCTGTAACACAGAATAATATTGGATTTTGTTTGTGTGAGCACTAGAATTCTAATTGTTAAATTTTAGTTTGAGAAGGTCAAGGTATGTGTGGTTGTATCATATGGTTCATCTGAGGGTGGTGTTGAGGAGAGTGTGATTTTCTGGGATAATCTGAACGATGTTTTGGATAGAGTGAGTAGAGGGTTAAGATTGATTGTGTTGGGCGACTTAAATGATTGAATAGGTGGTCGAAAAAGGAATGGTATATCTGGTGTCTTTTGGGTTGCGTGTAGAAATGAGAATGGTGGGACGGTGATTGATTTCTGTGAGGGGAGAGGTTTGTGTGTACGTAATACATTCTTCGAGCAAAAGTGTATTCATAAGAAAATGAGAGTTGGGATAGGTAGAGAAAAGTATGATTGATTTTGTGTTGGTGAAGAAGGAGATGTTGAAGTGTGTGATGGACTAACGTTAAATTGGGGGATGTAAACATCAGATCATTATGTTGTTAATGTGCGACTAAGTTAGTGGGAGCATGGATGGAGAGGAAAGAGATAAGGAAGCAAGTGGGGAGAATTAAGAGGCAGAAGTTGTGAACAATGTTATAATTAAAATTATGTGAGAGCACTTGCAAATAAATCAGTTGAATTTGAACAAGATGAAACTGAACAAATGTGGACGCAAATGAATGAAGCCTTTGTTAGTATTGTAGAGAAGTATGTAGATATGCTAAAGTAGGAAGTAAGAATATCAATAATGAGTGGTGGAATGAAGAGGTGATGCAAGTGGGTAAAAGTAAAAAGAGTCGTTGCTGAATGTCCTAAAAGTCAATGAAAGGTTTATAAAAATATATAAGGAGGAAAAAAGGAAGATTAAAAGTTGCATGCAAAAAAACATGTAAATGAACCGTTTGGAAGGAGGATGAAAGGGAACTTACAATAAATTAGGAAGCTCTTCTGGAAGGAAATAAAAGAGGTTAAGAAAGTGAGTAAGGGAAATCTTTAGAATAATGAATAGGGATGATACACCTTCGTAACTGATGAAATGAACGTGAAGAGAGTGTGGAGGGAACACTTCGAAAATCTGCATAACATTGGCAGTAATGAAGAGGTGATAGTAAACGTGTGTGTGACTTTGATAGTGTATGAAGAAATAGGTATTTTGGGGATGAGATAATTAGCAGTGAGGAGGCAATAGGTAGAGAGAGAAAGTTGAAGAATGTCAAATCCAAAGGAATAGATGGAATTACTGGTGAATGATCAAGAATGGAAGCGAGGTTAGTGACTGATGGTGTGGGAGGTTGATGTAACAAGCTTTATTAGAGGTATATAGTCGAAGGATTGGAGAGGAGAACAGTAATAGTCACCCTTATATGAGGGTAAGGGAGATAAGGAAAACTATAAGGGACTTACTTTTCTGAGTGTTGTGGGGGAAATTTATGCTAGGATTTTGGTTGAAAGAGTGCGTCAAGTGACAGGAATTGATTGTCGAAGAACAAGATGCATTTAGAAGTGGAAGAGGTTGTGTAGACCATATAAATATTTACAATGAAACAAATGAATGAGAAAGTGAGAGAGTAAGAATAATTTGTATTTAGGTTTTATGGACTTGCAGCAGGCGTAAGACAGGATTAACATGGAATCTCTGTAGAAGTGTTAGTGATAAATGGTGTTGCGTGGTAGGCTGTGATGCGAATCCAAAAGTTTTGCATGCCGATAGTAAAGCGTGTGTAAGAATAAATCGAGTGGAAAGAGAATGGTTTAATATTAATAGTGGAGTGAAGGCGGATGTGTTATATTCCTTGGCATATTTAATTTTGTATGTGGATGAGGGTAAAAGAATTAAGTGTATGGGTGGTAGAGGAAAGTAATATTAGACTGGTGGAGAAAGGAAAGGAGTGGAGTGGTAATTACTTATTGTACGCTGATGACTTAGTTTTTTGTGGCGAATTTATCCTTCTTTCAAATCATAGTATTATAATATAAGTATATATAATATATCTATATATAATAAATATATATATATGTATATAATATATACTATAAATAAATAATATATATAAATATTATTATATATAATCACTTAAATTATAAACTATTATATATATATCCCAATAATACTATTTATATAATATATATATATTACTAATATCATTATATATAATATTTATATTTATATATATATAACTATATACTTCTTTATAATCTAATATATACTATATTATATATAGGGTAAAACTTGCAAAGTTGGTGGTTTCTTTTATGAGCAAGCTCCCTATATAAAGAGGATGGTAATTTAGAATCCATATTTGAAATGATGTTTTTTATTTCAACACAAGTAAAATATGAAATGTTATAAAGTGATAAAGTTCCTTCTGGGCGAGATACTTTCGACGGCGAGCACGAGATAACCCATATCCGTAGGGATTCCCCGCTCTTCCGAGAGGTTTTAAGTTGGAGCGGATTTCTGGAGAGAGTATCTTGATTTTTCTTGTTAATTTATTTTTGATTTAATCTTACATAATATTTTTTTTTTTGGGACAATTTTTTGGGGGAAAAAAAAGAAAGGTTTTATTTTTTCCCAAAAATAATTCAGTTTTACGGGTCTATATAGTATTTCACTTTGACTTATTACGCTAAAATTTTGCTCGCGCAAATCTTAGCATAAGTACGAAACATAACATTAATGTTCTTCAAAGTTATAATGGAGATGCTACCATTATCCTGACGCTAAAAACACAGGTCAAGTGCAGCAAAGTATGTTATAATAAATAGATACAAGAAATTAATAAAACATAAAAATACATTAATTAAAGTACTTTCAAATGCCAAACATATCTAATTATGTCCGAAGAACATAAGTAAACTCCAAACTATTCTTATTATGAAAGGGGGGGCTCCACAAACAAAAAACTGTTTTTAATATTACATTGGGCGAAAAATTTTTTGAAGACATATTCAACTACTCGAGCATAACTTGCTTTACATTGCCGAAGATCATAAACATACTATACAAGTTATTTGATTACATATAAATACAATAATTTTATTTTTATATATACAGAAAAAAAAGTGCATTTACTAACACAAGACATATTTGTTATATCCGAGATTATCAATAAAAAAACATTTAAAATAGCATAATTGAATTTAATATTAAAAATATACATTTATGATATGGAACAAGTTAACTCATTTATAGGTTAAATCAGGCCACATTGAATCGAACGTCATTAAATCCAAGGAAAGGGTCCAGCTATTAGACGTTTCTTAACGTATCCCATGATAATTGACCAATGCGCACGTAGTTCAACGTTGTAGTTACGGAGAGCAAAAACTATTGCTGACCAATATGTATGAGGACGAAGTTGCTTGAAGTTATAGATTGTGCTTTATATTGAAAAATTTCTTCATACATAAAAGGGAGGAGGTCCACAGACCAATTCTAGAATTCGAAAGCGAATCAAATTCGTATTAAGTGGCGAATTTACAATAAATGAATTCATTTCATGCCCCATAATCCAAACTTAATACTGATGAAATGAATTCCATTAACCATAAAGAATAACCTATGTACTATATGTCAGAGGACGAAGTTGCTTGAAATTTTTAGGTCTCCCTTTATTTGAAAAATTTCTTTCATTACATAAAAGCGAGTGCGAGAACAGGGAGCGGTCACAGGACCATTTAGAATTCGAAAAGGAATTCAAGTGAGTATTCGTGTAGATAGATACACAAACAATTTAGTTTCTGCCCATAATTCCAAACTGAATGAATGGAAAGGAAATCCATGCGAAAAGGAAGCTTGTTATGTTTAGCGATGATCCTCGAACTGTGTAGTTGTGAAATAGGTGGTAAGAAACCGATATCCAAAAAATTTAGAAATGAAGTTGACGTCTAGTGTATCGATTATAATGTTCGTTTGATTGGATTTCCAGTTTTTCATTATTATGTGCATTTTTAGATTCAATTAAGTTTTCTCTTTTTCTCATTTTGTTCTTTTTTAACCATTTGTCTGAGTGGGTGTTCTACTTCTGGGTTCACCAATTATATAGGGTACTACTTGCTAAGTTGGTGGTTTCTTTCTTATGAGCAAGCACTATATATAGAGGCTGGTAAATTAGAAATCCATATTTTGAAATTGAAAACATATCCTTCTCAATATAAGTTATTAACTTTTGAAATAAGTATAACAGTAATAAAAGTCCTTCTGTGAGATTACTCTTCGCAGGGCGGAGCCGTTAGCCCTTCCGTGAGTGATTTTCCCGCTCTTGCTGAAGAGTTTTAGTTTGGATGATTTCTGGGAGAGAGATATCCTTGAATTCTTTCTTGTTAAATTTATTCTATTACTCTATCTGACATTAATATTCTGACTGAAGAGTACTCTCTCAACAAATGACGGGTTTATATTTAGGTAGTCTACTTTTGACTTATGGCTAAATTTTGCCCGCGCAATCTTAGATAAGTACGAACAATAAATTAAAATGATGATAAAAGTTATTAATGGGTGCTATTATTATATATATATATATAGTAAGTATTATATATAATTATATAATATAATAATATATAGTTTATATATATATATTTATATAGATATATTATATATATTTATAATATTAATCAGTATATATATTTCTTTTTATTACTACCAACAAATTAATCAAATATTCAATGGACAAATTATTGAAGGAGCAATCTCTTATAACCTCCCAACATCCCACTCTTATCAATTTCGGATTGCGGGTATTTCAAAATTGTGATTGCGATGTTGCAGGATAGTGGACTGTCGCATTACAATCACTAATAATAATATATATAATATATATATATATATAATATATATATATATATACGTATATATTACTATATATATATAACACTTCTTTATATATATAGTGTGATAATATATATAATATATATTATATATTAGTACTATTTATATAAGTGGTTGACTCCAGGAGCGAAAATTAATAATTAATGTATCGTTATTTAATAATTTTAGGGTAAATACATTAATTTTTGGGTAACCTTACTAACTAACCTAACCTAACCTAACCATAACCTAACCTAACTAACCTGAACCTAAACCTAACCCCAACCTAAACCTAACCAAACTAACCAACCTAACCAAACTTGAACCTAAATTCAAACCATAACCTAATATTGAACCGAGGTCCAACCACTTTATAAATGTCTGCAATATATACGGTGATATAATATAATATAATATTATATATAAATATATTATATTATATATAAATATACTAACCTATATTATATAATATAATATATATCTATTAATACTATATAAGGTATAAATCGGCACTTATATTAATAATATTATTTATCTACCTATAAAGCTATTATCACTTTTCTACCATATATTATTGAATTGATTTAAAACCCTTCGAAGCTTTTTATTAGGAATCTATTTAATTTAAAAACTACATAAAACACAAATTTTAATAAATTTGATGTTTTTTGTGTTTTTAAATAGTGAAATTAGAATTCCTAATAGCAACCCCCAGTGAGGGTTTTACATTCATATATATCTATATATATATACATTTATTAAGTATATATTATATATATAATTATATATATATATATATATAGTATCCAATAATACTTAATAGTATACTCATTATGTATATATATATTATATAGCTATATATAAATACAACTTGCAATTTCAATCAATCACAATTATGCCTTCATTTTTGATCGCTTACTTAAGAATAAAATACTATGTAAAAATGAATAATAATAATAATTAATAATTTCGATCTAGCATATGACTCCATTCATTCCTTGACATATCTGTCGAATTTCATCAATATCCGAAGGGTTTAAGAATAGGATCTAGATAAACTTTCTGTAGCTTCCTTTAAAATATTAATAAATTTGCTCACAGCAAATTAAAGCAAAGAGTAATAATAACGGTAATGATAGTATTACTTATTATTATTACTTAATTTTCATTATTAATTATATTTATTATTATTCTCTATATTATTATTATTATTATTATTCTATTATTCTATTACACAGTAAATTAAGTATGGAATATTTATTATTAATTATTATTATTATTATTTATTATTATTATTATTATTATTATTATTATTATTTTATTTATTATTATATTCTTATTATTTTATTAATATTTCATTAAATATTAATAATAAATAAATAGACTTCGTAGTAAATTTTTATTATTATTTATTATGTTATTATTATTATTTGAATTATTATTTAATTATTATTTTATTATTATTATTTATTTTATTATTATTATTATTTTATTCTATATTATTATATATTATTTGATTCTTCATTTTCAAAATAAAACTAAAAACTTACTTGAATAAAATGTAATAAAAATTTTTATATTTCTTAATATTAAAAATAAGAAATATTTTTTACAAAGCGGAAGAGTTTCGCGTTTCATCTAATGTTGAAGACAAATATTTAAGGTGACAAATAAAACAAAACAAAAATAAAATTGGCTCCAATCAATAATAATAATAATAATAATAATAATAATAATAATAATAAATAATAATAATAAATAATAATAATCAGATAATAATAATAATAATAATAATAATAATAATAATAATAATAATAATAATAATAATAATAATAATAATAATAATAATAATAATAATAATAATAAACGAACATTCACACAATCGTGTTTCTTTTCACACTTTCATCTTTGACGATCCCTTTTTTTCGATGAATACTGTGCCGCTCCACACCGCACCGCACCGAACCGGAACCGGCCAACCCTAGTCAAGACCCAAGACAAATAAAAATTTTCGTGTAAGTGGTGGTACTACTTACAAAATCAGTAAAGTCAAAATTGGTAAGCTATCGTATTTCTTTTTTAAAACTTGGCACGTCATTGACACTATCCTATATTCTAGATGGAGAAGTTATCTAGGTAACTGTTACCTAGGGTCTTAATGAGTGATCGAACCGGTTAAATATATTTTGTAAAGATGTAAAATCTTAAAAACTGTAAAGAAAATTTTTAAAGATATGAATTAACACCTCACGGGCATAGTCTTATACTAGGAGGGGAATTTTACTAGGTAAATATTGCCTAGAAACCGAATACTACCTAGAAACCGAATGAGGAATCGAATCTATGTGTCTTGCCTTGCGAACTTATCGCTCAACCGACTGAACCACTGTAGCTCATCATACATACTGGTGTACTACAATAAAATTATATCTTCCTTTTTTTAAGACATATTTTAACTTCATTTTTTAAAAACTAAACTTAAATTTATATCAAAGGGAATATTTTTATTTATTTAATACTTTTAAATGTTTTTTCCTTAAAATTAATATTAAGCGCCTTTGAAGGTTAAAGAAAGTAAATATTGAATTAATATTATTATTTATTAAACCGATAAATAAAAATCTGATTATTATTATTATTATTATTATTATTATTATTATTATTATTATTATTTCTTATTTTTATTATTATTTATTATTAATATTATTATTATATTATTATTATTATTATTATTATTATTATTATTATTATTATTATTATTATTATTAATCTCCTATAAATAAATCACATCAACAAAACAAAAACCCCCCAAAAAAATTCTAAAAGTCATCATTGAGTTTTCTCGCAATGTTATGTAATAATTATTATTACTACTTATTGACAACTTCTTCTACAGAAACAGGAAACAAAGCATTAAATTGATATATATTATATATATATATATACTAGTATATAGTCTTTCAATCGCTATATATTATATATATATATATATATATACTATTAATATACGTGTTACGTAATATATTATATATATTTATAAAGTCATTATATATAAAAAAAACCAGTTATAAGAAGTTATATGTAATATAGAAATACATATAGTATAAGTAATCCTAATATATGTAAGTAATCGTCATATATCATAATATATATATATATATTATTATATATATATATATATATAGTATACAATCTATATTTTGATAAAATGAAAATGGGATGTAATTTAAAACATAAATTAAGAAAATAAGTAAGATGAAATTAAAAAGAAAATGAAAAACGCTTATCATAACCTTCTTTTATTTCCATGCATGATATATTATAATATAGTATTATAGTATATATATATATAGTATATATATTATATATATATATTATATATATATATATATATATTATATATATATTATTTGTATAAATATATGTAAAAGATGCTATTTCATAAATTGTGTTATAATTACTGGCTTAACACCTCCGGAATTAGTATGGGACAATATTTTGTTTTTATATCATATATATATATAATATAAGAATATTATATATATATATATTTTTTAAATATATAATAATATTATATTAAATATATATATAAAGAATGCAATTATATTATATATATATATATATAAATAATATATATAATATTCTTATAATATATATATATTTATATATACATAATTAATATTAGTACTAAATTAATTATGAATTAATTATATTATATATATGATTATAATAATAATATACTATAAATAAATGTAGTAGTGAGATGAGTGATGATGTGTGATGTTGCACCATGTAGTGTGATGTCGAGCTATTATTTTCTAGACATGAAGAAAACATGTGATGATAGACGCACTGATTATTATATTTATTCATAATCTGATTCTTATGTTACAAGAGAGAGTTAACAAGTGAATATGCAAAATCAAAGTATCTTCATTATGAAGAAAGGTACCAACTCCTCCCCCCCCCCCAGAAATTTGTATATTTAATCCAACTAAATAAATATAACTGTAAAAAATCAATAATAATAATACTAATATGTAATATATAATAATGATTAATAATAATAATAATACATTAATAATAATAATATAATAATATATTAATAATAATTAATAATAATAATAATAATAATAATCATTAATAATTTAATAATAATAAATATTAATAATAAGTAATAATAATAATAATAAAATAATGAATAATAATAATAATAATAATATATAAATATATAATATATCAATAATAATTATTATAAAATGTTTATAAAGAATTGTATTATTAAACCCCCTTGTTTAAGATCCGATTGATCATACATTTAAAATATATTTAAAAAAAAATTAAAATTAATAATTTAATATAAATATTATTTTTATTCTTAACAATAATTATTAAATGTACTCATCCTTTTCAATTATTTCCTTTAAGGTAAAACGTAAGTGAGACCCAAAAACGATATGGCAGAAAACACATCAATCAAGATAGACTTTAGACATTAAAAAAATAACTTTTAATATAATGAAAGAAGTAGAACTGAAACTTCTAAGAAATACGAATAACGTTTCCAAAGGGTAGATGGAGTATAATTTATAAGAACATATTATAGAAATAATTTATGTAGATAAATTGATTTATAACGATTTTAGTCGATGATTAGTTAACCATTATAGAAGATTTAAGATAGATATTATATAGATAAATGGGTATATTTGTTGATGTAGATAGATATTGGATATAAAGATAATTTTAGATAAATTATATCACTATTTAGTTAAATTTAGATAGATAGTTGGAATCAAGTCTCGACGATTTACTCTAAATTCTAAACTAGATATTTAAACATCTAGACAATGATCGGGAAACTATAGCTGACGACGAGAATATTCAGATAAGGAGATTAGAGAGATAATTACAGAGAGGTGTAGATTTACATTATAGTTAGTGATTTTAATGTCAGATTACAATAGATCATTAAGCAATTAGATATAAGGCTAATATTGTGAGTTTCGATTTGTTAAGTTTTATGAAAATATGTTTTATATAAGCGATCAAGTAACAAGAATCTATTAGAAAAAATATAGGGCGACAAATATTATTTTGGCGATATATCGATGAAAGGAAATACCAAATACACTGATTCTCTACTTTCAAAAGTATTAAGAATTAAGAAAGGCGTATGTGTATGATGGTCAATTATTAATTTAAACAATATATTTAACCATCATAACACACACAACACACACAACACACACCACAACACACAACACAACCACGACACAATAGCACACTCAAATCTAGAGACTCGACATCTCCACATCAGCAACCCACTCCTACCCCGTATTTTCACAAAATTATTATAATTATACTCACCTATATATTTACGAGTTATTCATATGAAGCAGATAGTTTTTAAAAAGAATAGCCTCACAGTGTATATGACGTGATCACATTCTTCTCGTGTCTGACCGCGTGGATCTTATATTATATATACTGGCTGATATCTTCGTATATGTGAACTTAAAAATGACTAATACGACAATATTATTGGTGTTTAGGAATTTTTTAGTTTTTAAAGTCTAAAATTACTCATGTTATCCGTCGCGAACTATTCACCCCCCCCCCCTTCCCACTTCTTTTGATTCAAACCACCCTTTCCCAGAAAGTAGTCCGATAACGCTGTTAGTATATTTTCTAATAGTGAGTTTATTTTATTACTGTCATTATATATCTCCTAGTGAGAGAGCATGCAATCTCACTTACATAGCTGCTCTCAAAGCCTCCATCTTCTTTCTCCGACCCTGTTCGCTCAGCGAAACCTAGCACTCCTTGATAAGTAATGGCAACTCACATCTAAGCGATCATAGTGTGCGTTCAGATTAGATTACTCTTACTTGCTCTAACCGTTCTCCATAAACTCACAGCCCAGAGGTCATATCTCTACTTCACCTTACTAGACCTCCATATGCTTCTTTCTAAAAATACTCGAGCTCATATAATCACTTATTCGGCTGATGACTCCATAACTAGTGACTTATATTTCCCGAAAATGAACACGTCTTAATTAGTGAGGTAAAGA
Source organism: Trachelipus rathkii (assembly GCA_015478945.1). NCBI lineage: Eukaryota > Metazoa > Arthropoda > Malacostraca > Isopoda > Trachelipodidae > Trachelipus > Trachelipus rathkii. The sequence goes on along the minus strand of JABUQX010040037.1, from coordinate 15,931 downwards.
CTCTCCTTCACAATAGTAGGTTATGGATCCTTTTAATCGGAATAAAGGTGTATTATAATAATTAATATACACACTTCTATCAGAAACAAAAATCAAACGAAATAATTTCTTATATCTCTCAAAATACGCATAAGAACTATTATTCGCTATAGTGAATAAAACTCGTAGAATATTTTCGTCATCGTCGTAAAATACCTCTCAGTTAAATTAGATAGATATATTACCATATACGTAATGCAAATTTTTTAATAAAAAATCCCTATATAGTTTTGTGTTATTTGTATTACGCATTACTTCGCCCACCTATGGCATCTTCACCTTCATTTACTCTATTGCTCCGAAGAAGGAGAACAGAAGGGGTGTGCCCAGTAGAAGTAATATTTCGTGAAATGACTGCTATACGATGAGTCTGATAAGTGCGATAGTAGATTTTTAATATTGTGATAATGGATTTACTATGCATAATATATTATAATATAATAATTATTGTATATATATATATATTCAATATATATATTTATTATATATAATATATTATATTATATATTATATATTAATATTAATATTATATAATATATATATATATTATTATATATTAATATTTAATATATTATATTAATCTAATATATTAATATATATATTAATATATTTAATATAATTAATATATATATATATATTATATAGTATATTTTAATATATATATAATATATATATATACTATTTGAACTTACGGGTTGTGTATTGTAGAGTTGTAAATAACGTGTTTAAGTGAACCCCTTGTGCATGACCGATATATTAGGTGTAATGAAGAAGAATCTCCTGGCTTTTGAGTGAAGAAAATATAATAGAGAACTATACGTTAAACTGAGATATATCAATATATATGCCAGCTCGATGGGTATGTTGATTATTTTAATAGTCTCTCAATAAGGAGAATGAATTTAGAAAAGAATTAGTATTGTGACTTTCGTCAGATAATAATTCAACTTTTCAAGTATATATATACATACCTTTTATGAATATGTAATATATAGATAACCTATCTAAATAAAACCATTCGAGATATTGATTATATATTTTCTAACTCTGTGTGTAATTGACATTTAAGTATTATTAATAAATAAATTAATATAATTATATATAATATGTATTTAATTTACTTAAATGTTCAAAATAAAAGTAGGACGTTCTACTCACTAAGATTAGTTGTAGAGCTCATCTTCTGGAATAGGAAAGCTATGGAATGACTCATTTCTTTAAAGATTCATTCTCTTATCTAGAGAGACTATTTTTATACTCTGTGGATGCTTTATTTTCCTCTAAGAGTCTATAGTTTTTCTTCCTGTTTTCTTTGCTTTCTCTATGACTCTCATACTAACGCAATTGCTACCGTGTTTTCAATATATATCAGATCATGCGATCCGACACCGTGAGTTTCAACAATATATATAATGTATAATATATATAATTAATATATATATATATATATATTGACTCCTAGTGATAGTATGTTCAGTATTGGGTGTATGATATAAAATCGTAGTTAAGAGCAGAGATAAAAGCATAAGAAAAACAGAAGGGAAATATATTACTTATATAGATCTATTAAATGACAATAAATAATAAAGCATTCCACCAGTGATATATATAGGTATTAATAAAATAGTTTCTCTTCCAAATAAGGAGTGAACTGAAGATTTTAGATAGAAATAAAGATTATATCATAGGTTTAATAATCGGATGACGTTTTAGCAAATTTATGAGAAAGAAGTTATGATGGAACAAACTAGTTGGAATAAGATGTTCAAAGTGTTAGGATGATGATTGAGATATGAATATTTTAGTGAAGGGTACTAGATAAATGAAATCAACAAAATACTTACAAGACCCGAGAAAAAAAATAATAATAATCCAGTATTTTTAAACACATCGATTGGGTGACCAAAGCCTGAGGAGGTAAAAAGCAGTCATAATCGCGTTATGTTTGTTTATTTTTATTAATAAATTGGAAGTGTATCTGATTGAGGTGCTATTCAGTTGCTTAGATATTTAGATATTAAAAAGTGTATCTCGCGCAAAAATAGTTATTATATCATATAAGTATATAGAAAACTCATTTCATAGTATGTATATTAATAATTGAAATGTTTATAATTTATTAATAATATTGTGTTACAAAACACATGAAATAGACACTCCGAGATAAATATCATTGGTGAAATCTCTACTATCAGATTGACAGGCAAGCAAATTGGAGATATAGGAATTTGATGAAATATCTTAATATAACCTAACAAGTTAGCTTTGTGTAACTCCACCGCTAACAGTCTGTGTACCTCATGAATATATACTTTTAAAATATACATTATATACAGATTGCGGTTCTTTCTGATATACTAGCTGGGGGTTACGGATAATGTGTTTAGTGCTATAATTATATATTACTCCATATAATAATTTAATTTCAATAATACATTTAATAATAAAATAATTCTTATATTATAATTAAATAAATTATTAATATAGAGTGTAATAATATTTTATAATCTGTTGATACTTTTTTGAATAATCTTCTGCTCTAAGATACAATACGTGATAATAATAATTAATCTGATAATAAAATAATAATTGGATAATATCTTGGTAATTATGTGAGTGTTAAATTCATCAACATAATTCAAATACATAGAATATAATAATATCTCAAAATACTACTCTCTATAAAGTGGAAGAAAATTGACATTAAAAAATGTGTAATAAATTAATTATTACTAATAATAATAATAATAATAATAATAATAATAATAATAATAATAATAATAATAATAATAATAATAATAATAATAATAATAATAATAATAATATGGGGAACCCGATATATCAAAGCTACCTACTAATACTTATACAACTACTACTATCACATTCATACTTAATATACTTACATTACTACTACTACTTACTACTACTTACTACTATACTATACTACTATAGTATAATTAATTAATTAATAAATTAATAATAATAATTAAATATATATTAATTAATAATAATGGTTATCATAATATTATATATATAAATAATAAATAATAATATTTTTAAAAAATTATTTTTAATATATCGGTAGGAAAAAATCGTAAGAGTTAATTAAAATTGTAAACAGTGTTTAGAAAAGCATCTATTGATAGGTTAGGTTAAGTTAGGTTAGGTTTTGCCATTTTTTTGGTTAGGTTAGGTTAGGAACTTCCAGTGTCGTTAGTACGCTAACGTTAGTCTTATGTTCAGTTAGTGTGAGGTATAAGTATATTTGTTGATATATATATATATATGGTACTTATAGATAATTAAGCATTATATAGATTGGTTTGGTTTATATTCGTGAACGCGTTATAGTTCAAATATATAAAAAAATAATTAATACTACGAATTCATTAAATATATGGTGTTGATGCGATAAAATGAGTAAAAACATTTGTTTCTTTTGAGAATTATTAATTCTTTCAGATAATAATTTGAAAAGTATAAAAAAACTTATGTTTTCAAGTATACGAAAGGCGTTCCCTCGAACTTAATAAATTATGGATTAATAATAATTTCTTATGTATTAGCTATAACTGACATATAAATATCATTGTATGATGTTTGTACTCAATGCCAATTTTATAAAAATTACAAATAGAAGCATTCGGAGAATAAGCTTCATATGTTTTTTTATTATATATACATTTCAGTGGTTATCTATTAGTTAATCTACATCCGGGAGTTATAATAAAACTCATTATAATAGTTTTTCTGATTTATATAGATAAATTTCGATTATTTTCTGAATGTGACGTTCTAATTGTTTTATTTACTCCTAAAACGTATATTATTTTGTCATATAACTTAGTGATATATATTATAGTAATATAAAGTATGCACAATGGAAGACAAGAAATTAATTTGTTAAAATTTGAATATAACTATTGTTAGTGGTAAGTTCATTCATGCTATATAGATAATTTAGAATTGTTATATACGATGATTTGTTCTATTTTATCATTGTTATTCCTACCAACTATGATAATAATAATTAATATATTTACATGTTTTCATTCAAATCGGTGCAAATATTTTTGGTCATCAACTGTTTATACATGTTTTTTTACTATACTAGAAATATTTAAAAAACTTATATTCTATTTAAAAATGATATATAAATAGTAAGAATACAATATTTTAATATTAAAAAGATACTTAAACGAACATACTAGAAGCACACATAAAATTATAATCATAATAATTATAATATCATAATAATATATATGTATATTATATTAATATAAAAATATATATAATCAAATAAAATATAAAATTGAATTGATTTTAATATAGTTAATGCATGATCATACTGGAGACAGAATATTCAACAAGCAGTGTAGAATTCTAACTTTGCTTAAGTGAGGCTGTCCAATTATAAATATAAAATTGTGAGATTCATCAAATTATATATAATGTACGATAAGTGATAAGCACATAAAATACTAATTAATAATAAATATAATTCTCTTGCACATTGTGAGGTAACTTAATATTGTTATATCATGGTAATTTATTAATTGAAGTTTTATCTTAATTAGGATTATTTTCTTATTTTAGTAATATAATTTTTTTAATTTCTTAAATTCATTTTTATTTTAATATTCTAATAGCATATTTATATTATTTATATTATTAAGTACATATTATAAATAAATTTCCTAAATTATGTCACCAATATATTATATTTAGATACAAACCTGGTAACTCAGCATTTGAGGTGATTTCTTTATATATCTCAGCAAGTTAATCTAATAATATAATAAATTAAATAAATTATAATAATTAATAATATAATAAAATAATAATAATAATAAAATAATAATAATATAATAAATAATAAATAATATAATAAATAATAAATTAATTATATAATTTAATATATAAATTAATTAATTAAAGAGGACCTTTATTATTAATACCTCGGTGATAGACTCTCATATATAATTTTTTTTTAACTCTTATTGTTAAAGTATTTTTAAGTAGTAAAACTAAGTAAATTAACCTTTTCATGATATACTAGGGAATAATATCAGAATATAAAAGTTATATATTTATTTTAATTATATAAATGTGTAAATGTTTCTAATAAAGTATACTCATAGTTTTGTGTAAAATAGAAAAGAAATGTAAAGTAAATGAGAGATTATATTTTGTTATCTTAAGTTATATTTTTAATTTATGTATGTATAAAAATATTTTTTATTATTAGATATATAAATATTTAGATGTTAAATTAAAATACATAAAACAATACCATAGAGTAAATGCACAGCAAGCAGGCTGGCGTGCATGCATGGCAGACCGCTCGCTGAAGCGCTCGTTCCAAATGTGAGCAGCGCGCGAGTGGTGCCGTGTAATGACTTACTGCGCGCAAGTAAATTGTAAATGTATATAATGTAAATATAACAATAGACATTACCGTGCTATAGATTAAACTGTATTACATATTTTTTTGTATTTAATGGGAAAAAAGAGAAAATTTCTTATTTTAAAATTCCTCAAATGAAATATAATCTCAGTAATATAGCATTCTTACTTCCTTCCATTTCTAAATTCTTTTTTTTATTGCATTCCATTCTGGTTTAATAAAGGTGACTCCTAAATAATAATATTAAATAAATAAATAAATAAATAATTATATATAATACATAATAATTAATATAATAATAAATAATATATATAAATATAATCAATAATAATAATTATAATCATATAAATAATAATAATAATTAATAGTTTTGAATTTAATTTTTTATATTATTTTATTTCCACATTTAATAAGCTTGAATTTTTAGGAGTCAGTTTATGTTCTATATGTTTTCACTGTCCTAATTTTCTTTTATATCTATAGGTATATATATTTTTGATCAAAAAGTAATATAAACTATATATATTAATATAGTTATATATATATTAAGATATATAATTATATATTATAATATATATATATAATATATATATATAATATATTATATATTATATTAATATATATTATAATATATATAATATATAATATATATTATATATATATATATATATAATATATAATAAGACCTCTTTTATTATTATAATCAAGGGAGTCAGTAAAATAATGAAATCGGAGAATGTATTGGTCTTGTACCTATATCTGGATAGAATTTATATTCATTAGCTCCAATTATTACAAATTATTCTTAAATTTTCCATTATATATAATAAAATAGAATATTAATGCTATGATATAAAAAGTATTTAATAATTATTAGAGTCTATATAGGTATAATGTCTATATCGTTTAATATTATTACATTATATATAACATAATACAAATTTACTTAGCGCGCTCTCTCACTATCATAATATATATAAAGTAAGTCGTTACCACGGCACCCGCGTCGCGCAAAGCGCGCATTGAAAGAAGCGCGTCAGCGACTGGTCTAGCCTAATTCTCAATGACATCAGTACAAGCCTTATGCTTGACTGCATTCTACATCTTTAGTATTTGCTTTGAAGTATCAAAACCTTACTCTAAAGTAAATATCTAGTGAAATATTAATATTATAACTACTCTGGAATTAAAATTAATTTTGAAACAACATATTAAAGCTCATTTATAAAACATAATAAAAATCAACAAATTTTTCCTTTATAATTTTCACAATTTCTCATATTTTATAAAATAATAAATAGAATCTCTTATTTCTGATATTATTTGTCCCTTGGATCATACATAATTAGTATTTTTTTAAGTTATTTACAAATTTATACAAAGTTAAATAAATTTTTATATAAAATTTGATTAACTCGTTGTTAAAATAAAGTCATATATATATATCATATATAAATAAATTAATATATATTATTAATTATATTATATTAATATATATATATATATATATATATATAATTAATATATATATATATATTAATAATATATATATTATTATATTATATATATATATATATTATATATATAATATATATATAAATTAATCATAATATACTATATATATATATATATATATATATAATATATAAATATATTATATATTATTATATATTATTATTATTATTAATTTTAATTTATTATATCATATTATATATTACACAGCGAGGAATAAGTAGCCTATTCAAGGAATAGAGGGACTAGAGAAAATATTAACACTAACCTACACTCCACAATACAAAGTTAAAACTCACTTAATAGGCAAACTCTCGGGTTGAGTACGTAATATATAGACGTAAGATATTTGATAAGTGATGAAAAACATAATGTTAATGATACTAAGGAATCCATGGGATAAATAATAAAGTATATATTAGTGTGATCTCATTTATAAAGGATGATAACTATATATCAACGAGATTATGCATTGTATATAAGTTTGACTCGATATCTACACAAATATTCATATACATGTAAATAGCTCTATAGGTATGTCATCTATAAGTACTATATTTAAAGTGGATCGTATAGCATAGTATGGTAGTTTCTCGACCATCTTACCAACTGTAATACCCATTAGAAAACAGACTGACCACCAACGTCACGTCGTGGAGATAATGGGTTGATGTAGTTAGAAGTATTGGAGCGTTTATTAGTCTTTTAAACATCAACTATATACCTATATAATATTATCATTATATATCATTAATATAGATAAATATACATATATATAATTATAGTAATATATTAGAATTGGGATTTTATTTAGATATTTATTTAATGGATTATGAAATTATCAGTAATAATCTGTATAATATAAAGTATATCGATATATAATTATAATATATTAGCCACACATACAAACATATCGATAATTAATAAATAATTAATTGAACAATTTAAGGAAATTAAAGTTGCTAAATTTAAATAATGATAAAAAAAACACAAAAAAACTCGCAATGTTCTTATATATTTATGTTTAAATATTAAGAGAAAAAGGTTGTATAGTCATACACTTATTATTATTACTATTAGTTACAATTAATGTCATTATTATATTATAATATGATATTATGCTTAAATTATAGGTTATATATTATAGATCATTCATATATTTATATTAACACAACTTTCCCTCTTATTATAGTTTTTGACTATAATTATTTCTCGAAATTATATCGCAAAAGAAAGTGAAGCTAATGGGGAGAAAAAGGGTTGGTAGTAGGAGTAAAGTATAAATATTATTTACGCCAGTTATGATACCTTGTGATTCTTTCGAGTTTCATTAAAACTCAATTATTATGCCCTATAAATAATAATTCATTTTGTATAGATATTCACAACTGACAATCAACTGCATAGAACATTAAAATATATAAGTGATACTACTCCTCTTCTCTCTCTCTCTATATATATATATATTATATATATATATATTAATAATAACGGATATATTATATTAATAAGCACTTTAATAGTGAAATACTACTAAAGTCTAATAAACAGTAATATATAAATTTAGGTATTAAAGGTTATATGTCACTTAATTTAATAATATATTAACTTGTAGATAATTCTCACTATATATATAAATAAGTATAAGGAATAAATATGAACTATATTATTATAATATAAAAGTAAGTTTTTATAAAAAATATATCAAATATTTATAAAAGATAAATTTATTATGTAAGTGAAAATATTATGCGAGAAATTCCTTCCGTAACGAAATCTGTGTGCCTTCGATAGTATGCAGACTATGCAACAAATAATAAAAGAGCTATAATATTTAAAGAGTATAAATAAATATATATACTTTATATAAATAAATTACAAAAATTTTTACCACTTATTTAACCTTTATTTTTGAGTAAGTATAATTAATTTTTATTTCAATAATAGTAAATACAGTTGAGATGGTTAAATTAATGATATAAGTATAATGTGAGTATGTGTTAATAGTGATTGGAATTCTATTGTGTGCGTTGTGAGCAATGCATGTTCATTATTGCCGGAGTCTTATTAATATGGATATATTCATAGGACAATTCCCAGTGTGAATTTCCTTAAGTGTAGAGAGCGAATGGAGTAATATGCGTATTTGTTGGTAGTATATGTGTCAAATAACCGAATTGTATATTCGTATGAGTGTGTATAGAAATTGCTTTATAATGAGTGTAGTGTTAATTTTCCTCTCAATGTCATAATATATATTGTATGCGTCACGTATGTGGTCTATGTATAAACCAACTACCGATCCTCGCCTGTGGTCCGAAGGGTATAATATAATAAGATCTAATGTAAGTGGTAGTAAGTGAGCAGAGTTCGCGGTGTGAAGTTAGGTATACAGGAAAAGTTATCTAATATATATTATATTAGTATTTCTAGGTATTTTATAACGTGCGGTTAATAAGTTACATTGTTGATTTCTCTTTTATGAAAATGTTGCTTATAGTTTAAGATTGATGAAGACTGAAATCAAAAAACGGTTAATATTTTTTATATTAAACTTAATTTTGTGAATATTAAATAAATGTTTATTAGACAATTAAAAGATAAATTATTGAAAGCTACTTGTCCTGAAACTTCAATTGTGATATACCCTAAAGGTCATGCCAAAACTGATCGCTTGCAGGGAATCGAGGCAAAAAAAAAAATTGTAATACAAGAGATGAAAGATGAAAAGTAACTGATATTTTTAGTCTGTTCCATGCTCAACTGTGACTGCTTTCTAACTAGTAACTATTTCCTTTGCCTACAATATTTGTAATTTTCAAGGGAAGTAACTACAGCTCCATTATGACTCGTGTTTAATGAAAGCTGCTACGAATGACATGACAGTTCTGAAACAAAAATCTTGGCTTCATGCCTGAAATGACCTAAACATTTAAGCACGTTATTCATCATATCAAACCAAGACATTCTAAGGCCTAAGAATTTAAAATGTGATAAAAAATTCTGCATAATATTTTATTTATAACAAAAGAAGATTCCTAAATATTCCAAAAGATATTAAAAATTCATTGAATATTTCTGTCCCAATTCTATTGTAATTAATCTGATAGCCACAAGTGGTAAATTTTGAATGTATTATTTATATACTTAAAATTAAATTACGTTACATTAAAGTTACATTTTATAAATACTATTCACTAATTAAATTAAAGAAATCCAAAAAATCAGAAAAAAAAATAATAATTTGTTTTTCGTAAGTTTAAAAATGTTGAGATTAATCTTATAAGATATTATATCATTTTATTCTGCTTCTATATACCGTCAGTTGGAAGAGGAATCTCCGAATAAGGAATATACAAACTTGGAAGGAGTTGCTCCTTCTTTGAAACCCGATGATGAAAATTATGACTCTCTAAGTCCTTTACAATGGACTTGTACAATGGATGGCGATCAAAAAAAGACACCGCTTTAGACTAACTTAACACAAACAATTAAATAATGGTGTAAGGTGGGTTATTAAACAATGTATAACTTGGGAAAATTATTTGTCTCACTGGCAATGCAGTTAATCGGTTCGCGAATTCCAACTCCAGGAGAAATCTGAGTCGACAATGACTTGATGATAATGCTGATCACGGACGAACCCTTCCCAGAGGGTCTTCCCACTTCCAAGACAGATGCCCTTTAAATTTTATGAAGGCTTTCTCTTCAATTTTTGCCCTAATTTTAAAAGGTTTTTTCTTTACCTTTTACCCTTTTCTGCCTAAATGAAATATTTGAATAGATAACTATTGTGGTAGAATGCAGATTTTTTTATTAGAATAGCTGGGATCAATAATAACGCCCCCAACCAAAGACAAAACGAAGATATCACTTCGAAATACAAAAGTAAGTATAAAGTAAAAATTTTAAATAAGATTATTTTTAAATTGTTCAAGTGTTCAGGTTTTATATTATTGATAAGAGTTTTTTAAGTGTTGTTCTAAATGACAATAAAGGTTGTGTCGTCGAAAGCTTATTTTCGAAAATTCGAATATAGCTTTGATCCGACGGGAAGCCAGGATGTTAGCCTGGAGGCGGTTCCTAGGGGGAGAATTTGATGTTGTGGGGGATTATTCTTCTGCGGAAGAATCATAAATATTACTATGAATTTCCAAAGGGTAAAGATGAATGACGGCACGATTAATTTCACCTGTTCTCGTACTCAATTAAACCGATCGTACATAGCCATCAGGGGAAGTATGTAAAACTTTTACAATTCCCATTTTCCATTTTAAACGGGGACCGTCATCTTCCACCAGGACGACGTCTCCTACAGTTACATTTGGGCGATCAGATTTGTTATAAGATTATAAGATTGCCTTAAATTTAATAAATAATCCTTTTTCCATTTAATTTTAAATTTATTTACAAGGGAGAGGATATATTTATAACGTTTACCAATTTTAATAGGATCTAAATATTTAGGATCCATTTCAATAAGTTCCTCTTGAACTGGGAGTGAATTTAATTTATGCCTTGTTAATAAATGAGATGGGGTGAGTGGTTCCTCACTATGGAGGTCATCCCCTACAAATGTGAGAGGACGGCAATTCAAAACCGCCTCCGCCTTATAATTGTATAAAATTCATCATAAGTGATGAGGGCATTATTAAGGGTACGTTTCAAATGGAGTTTGGTGAATCCAATGATACGTTCAAAAAATCCTCCGTAGTGACTACTACGAGCAGAATTGAACCTCCATGTAATGGAGTATTGATTAAAAAATTGTCTTACAGATGGTAAACTATGTAACTGTTTAAAATAGTCAGATGAAGCATGGAAGTAGGTGGCGTTATCTGAATATACAACACCACGTCTACCCATGAAGCGGCGGAATGATCTAAGAAAGGATTCTGTGCTATTGTCTAAAACGAGTTCGAGATGGACTGCTCGAGTCGTTGCACAGGTAAATAATACAATATAACATTTAGTAGTAGCTGTTTTTGAAGTTTTAATTATAAAATGACCTGTCAGGTCAACTCCCAATATAGTAAATGGTTTTGTGTTTATAACTCTCACTTTAGGTAAAGCAGCCAGAGGGGCAGACCTAAAGTGAAGAGCTTGTAAACGTTTGCACAAGATGCATGGCCTTGTAACTTTTTTAATGTTGGTTCTCATATGGGAAAAATAATACCTTCTGCGTATTATTAAAAGGAGCTCAGAGGTTCCTAAATGATGGTAAAACATATGGGTGTCCCATATGAGGAGTTTTATTAAATGATGATTAGTTGGGAGTAAAAAGGGGAATTTGGTGTCATAGGTTGGAAAAGTAGTTTCCTAGCTTCCTGTCACACCTGAGAAAAATACCAATTTATCTAATATAATATGTAGTTGTTTTACACAAAAATGTGTAAGGGGTTTAATTATTTTTGGTAAAACGTCCCTTTTTTTTCAGACTGAAAATGCAAAACTTTGCATATATTTGATCAACATGACATCAGAATTTTGTTTCTTCTCCTCAAATGGAAGAGTTGAATGGGAGAAAAATTCAGGTTTTACAATTTGGATTTGTTTTAAAAGGGGGATTTTATTTTACAGAGTTTTTTAAAATTATTTAATAAAACCTGAATGATAAAACTTGTTAATTTTTATATTTATTATATGATGAATAATTTCTCACTGTTAATAATACTCTCAACAGGAGTTGTCACTTAGTCTGCAGATTACTAAATCTTTGGCTTCTTCATTTTGGTGAATGAGGAATGGATGTTTCTCTCTCCGAAGAACTTGGCCAGTCTGAAGGAGATTAGAGGATTCCCAATTGGCAACTCTTAACCATCGCCCATAGGTCCAATACCAATCAGGTTATGGTACCAGAGATTCCCGTAAAAAAACGGTTCCCATCTGGTAGGTGGAAATAAGTGTCCCTGACACAGAAGCCTTAATATTACATTTACCCCTAAACATCTTACGATCGCACTCTCGCTCCCCTCGAGAGGAAGGCACAAGGATTGTTCAGAACGATGAGGTTGTCTCCATGCTGTGTCTGGACATATTATTTTTTCCACTCTGAAGACATCGAAGGGGGATCCAAAACCGTGGCTTCTTTAATCCACGAATTCCAGATCTTCCAGAGCGCCTGAGTTCTCGGTGAGGAAGGTGGGATACAGTCCTTCCGTTCACTTATAAGTGTATAGTAAGATATTAGTGAAAAAATCCACTTGCACTAGAGGTGACCGTGAATCTCGTCTACAAAGCTAGAGTGGCAAATAAGTTTTATCTTCTTGTTTCCTAAAAGTATTGTATGAACCACCTAATAGAAAGAAATATTAATTCATCATATAATAAATTATAAAAAAATACAAAGTCACGTACATAAGGTTATAATATTATGAAAAAACTCTGTAAATAAATCCCCTTAAACAAATCAAATTGTAAAAACCTGAATTCTCCCATCAACTCTCCATTGAGGAGAAAACAAATTTCTGAGTCATATTGGATCAAATTTATGCAAAGTCTGCATTTTCAGTCTGAATTAGACTGTTTAAAAAATAAAAAACCCCTTACACATTTGTGTAAACAACTTAATATTATATTAGTAAATGGTATTCTCAGGTGTGACAGAAGCTTAGGAAACTCTTTCCAACCTTATGACACCAAATTCCCTTAATTTACTCCCAACTAATCATCATTTGATAAAACTCCTCATATGGGACACCCACATGTTTTACCATCATTTAGGAACCTCTGAGCTCCTTTTAATAATACGAAGAAAGTATTATTTTTCCCATATGAGAACCAACATTAAAAAAGTCACAAGGCCATGCATCTTGTGCAAACATTTACAAGCTCTTCACTTTAGGTCTGCCCCTCTGGCTGCTTTACCAAAAGTGAGAGTTATAAACACAAAACCATTTACTATATTGGGAGTTGACCTGACAGGTCATTTTATAATTAAAACTTCAAAACAGCTACTACTAAATGTTATATTGAATTATTTATCTGTGCAACGACTCGAGCAGTCCATCTCGAACTCGTTTTAGACAATAGCACAGAATCCTTTCTTAGATCATTCCGCCGCTTCATGGGTAGACGTGGTGTTGTATATTCAGATAACGCCACCTACTTCCATGCTTCATCTGACTATTTTAAACAGTTACATAGTTTACCATCTGTAAGACAATTTTTTAATCAATACTCCATTACATGGAGGTTCAATTCTGCTCGTAGTAGTCACTACGGAGGATTTTTTGAACGTATCATTGGATTCACCAAACTTCATTTGAAACGTACACCATTATAAATGCCCTCATCATTATGATGCAATTTTAATAGAAGTGGAGGCGGTTTTGAATTGCCGTCCTCCCATTTTGTAGGGGATGCTCCATAAGTGAGGACCACTCACCCATCTCATTTACTTAACAAGGCATAAATAAATTCAGCTCCCAGTTCAAGAGGAACTTATTGAAATGGATCTAACTTATTTAGATCCTATTAAAATTGGTAAACGTTATGAATATATCCTTTCCCTTGTAAATAAATTCAAAACTAAATGGGAAAAGGGTTATTTATTAAACTAAAGGCAATCTTACAATAAATCTGATCGCCCAAATCTGTAGGAGACGTCGTCCTGGTGGAAGATGACGGTCCCCGTTTAAAATGGAAAATGGGAATTGTAAAAGTTTTACATACTTCCCCTGATGGCTATGTACGATCGGTTTAATTGAGTACGAGAACAGGTGAAATTAATCGTGCCGTCATTCATCTTTACCCTTTGGAAATTCATAGTAAATATTTATGATTCTTCCGCAGAAGAATAATCCCCCACAACATCAAATTCTCCCCTTTGGAACCGCTGCCAGGCTAACATCCTCTTCCCGTCGGATCAAAGCTATATTCGATTCGAAATAAGCTTCGACGACAACCTTATTGTCCATTTAGACAACACTAAAAAACTTATCATATAATTTCTCTTCCTATTGAACAATTAAAAATAATCTATTAAAATTTCTTACTTATACTTTGTATTTCGAAAGTGAATCTCGTTTGTCCTTTGGTTGGGGTTATTATTTGATCCCAGCAATGTTTTAAAATGTGATTTCGAAAGCCTTGCATATTCATCTCATAATTCATACCGAAATTGCTAGGAGAAAAGTAAAGGAAGAAAACCTTTAAATTAGGCAAAAATTGAAGGAAAGCCTTCAATAAAATTAAAGCATCTGTCTTGGAGTGGAAGACCCTCTGGGAAGGGTTCGTCCGTGATAAGAATTATCATAAGTCTCCTCGACTCAATATTTGCTGTTGGTGGAATCGGAACCGATTAACGTCACTGAGACACATAATCCCAAGTTTACATTGTAAACCCACCTTCCCAATTTTTTGTTGGTTAAGTTAGAAGGGTGTTTTTTGAGATTTGAGTATGTAAGACTTTGAGAGTCATTTTTATATCAGCTTTGTATGGGTCACTTTTGGCTTTCATCCTCCTCTTCGTATTTAATTAAAAATAGAAGGTAATTATTTATTTTCTTTGTTTCTCACATTTCAAGTGTTACGAAAAACAAATTTTTTTTTCCTGTTTGGTTTCCTTTGGTTGGGGAATTTATGTCGTAATTTATTTTTAAATTACTTCATTTACCACTTGTGGCCAGTTTTTTTTCCTGTTGGGAATTGATGATTGTATTCGCCGAGTGGTTGACCTGGAATCGTGGTTGAGGAGATCGGGATTACATTAGTCATCATTTTTTGCCTAATAAAATTTTGTAAATAATTAATTTTAACTTAAGCATCATATATATGAAAATAAAAGTTTATTAACATAAAACTGCTCTTTGATCCGGAACCAAAAAAATTCAAAGTACCGAAAAAAAATCATATGAGTAAAGTATTCTTAAATAATTGGGGCTACGCCCTTGATAAATTACAATATTGATCCATTCTTCCTCCTTTGAACTAGTAAAAGTCTCGAAGTATATGTGAGACTTGTCTGGGTAC
>JABUQX010040036.1:52500-60000 GCA_015478945.1 Trachelipus rathkii | reverse complement strand
TGAATTTATCAGTATTTGAAAACAAAGCTCCGAGTTTGGTATTCTTGTATTAATGCAACCGCAAGTTGTGATAGGTATATTAAAGCGTCTCACGCGGTCATATTTATCAACACATCAATTATTTCTCCTCAAAAAATGTATATATAGGGCATTAGAGTTAGTATAGTGTTACCTGCACAAAATCATGTTGGGTTTGACATTTGAGACTAAACTAAAATTTGATGACGATTATTTTAATATCTCTATTAAATAATAAAAGCGAGTTCTTTGGGTGTTATGTAATAATAGGAGATGCAATTTAATTCTCTTTAAATATTTTTCGACACACTAACTAAAAAAATTAAAGAAATATAATATAAATATGAGAACGTAGTTGAACTCAATCGACACTTAAACTTGCTCAAGATATTGAGTTAGAAAAGGTGGATGATCGACAAACCTGCAACCATGCACATCAGAAGTTCCGCCCCTGAATTTATAATATAATTAATATTAAATTATATAAAATAATTATTACTAATTATAAAATTAAATTATAATAATTATATAATTAATAATATAATTATAATTAATTATATATATATATATATAATATAATAAATATATATAATTAATATATAAATTAATAATTATAAATAATTAATATATATATAAATTAATATAATATAATAATTATATATTATTATATATATAAGCGAGGAAAAGTACAACATATTGTATCAGTTAGTATTAGAGCTATATAAATCACTAGTTCGACTATTATTAACTTGAGAGTAATTTAATGATATATATTCATTATATTTAGTCTCACCTTACACTAATATAAGGTAGACTTTGCGATAGAGAAAGTAGGTAAAACTAGTTAATATATAACTAAAAGTAATTTAAAACGTTTGGTAAATTCTTTTCAAGCGATTATAAATAATCAAGATTTATTTCATTATATATACTTTTCCTTTATACCTCTATTTCTATAGTTAATAGGACCTAAACTTTATAGTCGAGAGAGTGTTATACACTCTCGCATATATTTAGTTCTTGGTATTTACTATTTTCTTTAATTTAATTTTAAATTCGATGGTTACTGTAAATTATCCTTTTGTCGCTTTACATTATTTTTCATTTATTTTTTAGTATATTATTATTATTATATTCATTTTATCATTAATTAATCTTTATGAATGCTCTATTTTTTTACATTCTCTCTATTTTTTATTTATTTAAGTAAATATGGTTTCTCATAAAATTTTATTTTATTTCTAGCTCAGTACAGAGATACCAACGTACTAAAAATTATCAGGTTATTACGAAGAATTATAGAATTTAAGAGACACTTAATTGTATTTTAGAATCTTTTTATTATGAGTAAATGTGCACAGAGAGACCAAATGTAAATAATATATGTATTAAAGAGATAGTTTTAATAGTTACGAGGTGGTTTATTCTCTACGCATATCTCTAGAAGAAAAAAAAACTTGTAACAAAGAAAATAACTGACAAACTGGTCATACTACGATGTGTGAGCTATTAAACACATAATAATTTTTGATTAAACCCGACTTTATAATAAGAACCAGGGTGTCCACATTTTTTATAATCATTGAAAAAATGGAATATATCATGGTCGATGATTTCTTACACGGACTTTTTTGTTTAAAATTTTAAATAATATTTCATATGTATTGCATGTAACATTTTGTTTCCTATAACCATTTTATCAAACAAAATAAGAGAAATTTATCGTAACTTTTATGAATTTGCAGAGATGATTCGATTCGTTTCTATATTATCGGCTAAGCCCGAAGCAGTCCCAGAGTGTTAGGAGTGTCGAACTGATATATAATAGTATAGGATATATATATATATGTAGTATATATATATAGTATATATATATTATTATATATATATATATTATATATGAGAGGTATATAGTTATATATCATATATATATATGATGGTAGGAACATACTAAAGTGTCCCGAAGTTTATAAAAGAAAAAAACAAAATACTCATAGCTTATAAAATTTTAGTCATATTTTATTAGCTGAATGAAGTGGACAGTCACGTCCACGAAACGTCCTATAAATAAATTTTATAAACTTAGTATTTGTGTTTTTTTTTCTTTATATAATATATAAATATAATATTAGTATATATACTATATATTATAAATATTATATATATATATATATATATATAGGATAATATATATATAGCACTATATTATATATATATATATATTATATATATTATCAATCATACCCGTACCCAATTCGTAAATAATATATAGATATATATATATATATATATTTATATTGTATAATAATATATATACTTAATATATTAGGTTAATATATAATATATAGTATATATATATACCGTATATATATATATAAATAATATATATATATATATATATATATATTTATATATAGTATATATATATATATATATAATATATATTTATATTGATTCACACCTCTCTGGAAGAGCCCTAATTGAAGGAGGGGTGTTACACGCCTCAGAAGTCAACAACTAAATTAAATTACGCAGATGAGCACAGACGCAGGCTTTAAAGTGGGGGAGATTAAATTCAGTAGGAAACACAGAAGATGGAAGAGAATTCCACAGAACAGAGGTGGCAGGAAAGAAGGAAGCACCGCAGCGAACTAGCCTGGAGTTACTAATATCAACAAAAACTCATGTGGCAGACACAGCACTCCTAGTTCCTAACGAAGGGCGACGTAAAGGTGGGAGGTACAACGAGTGATAAGCTCCCTCGAGCACTTGCCACTGCTGCGGTACCCATAGAAAAGAGATAAAGCACCAACATCCCGCCAGCATGATAGAGGAACTTGGCGTTCATTGGAAAGTACAGAACAGTTTATAAACCTTTTGGCCTTTGACTCGACCCTATCCAAAAGCCGGGTGAAACCAGAGCCCCCCCCCCAGATATGAGAGCAGTACTCCATAATACAAGGGCGAATGAGGCCCTTGTATAGCTGGAGCAACTGAGAAGAGGAAAAAATGTCCTCGCAGTCTAAACAGAACTCCCAGTTTTCTTGAGGCCGCCCAGCAACCGTTGTGATGTGAGGTTTCAAGACATTTTTTTCGTTATGTTAGGCCAAGGATGTTTATATTGTCAACAGGAGAGACGAGAGAACCGTCGAAAGAGATAGGAAAGTTAGAAGGTGTCTTAGAGAGGGAGATTTGTAGAAGTTGAGTTTTCAAAGAATTGAATTTCACAAGGTTCAGACGACCCCACCCGGAAATTCTATCCAGATCAGCGAGAATAGAATCGGAAAGATTAAGACGAGAGGCAATTCTAGAAGTAAAAGAGGGAGCAGAATTGAAATGAGTTGAAGAATGAAGGGGTCAAGTCATGGCATATGAATGAATAGAGTTAGATGTGCAGGTGAGAACATTATATGAAAAGTAGGAATACAGTAGGAGATAAGTCAGAACCCTGAGGAACACCACTATTGAAAGAAAAGGAAGAAGAAGTCGCCCCATCAACAACAGCCGATATTGAGCGATTTGAAAGAAAACTAGACATAAGTAAACAAAGAGAAGGAGGAAACCCAAAGGAGGGGAGCCTGGAGAGCAGTGACGCGTGCCATACCCGGTCAAATGCTTTGTATATGTCAAGCGCCACCACGCCACCACGCAAGTCTCCCGTAGTTCCTAAGGGCGGAAAAACCATAAATCGTACGATAGGAAAGTACATCTCGCAGTCAGACCTCGCGCGCCGAAAGCCGTACTGGGCGATCGGAAAGAAGTGAAAGGACGATTCCAGATGATCTAAGAAAATGAGGTTGAGAAGAGTTTCAAAAGAATCTTTGATAGAAAACAGTAAGAGCTATGGGGCGATAGTTAGAAGGATCAGAGCGGCTTCCTTTTTTCGGAATATGAGACATAGAGAATATAGATGAACGAGGGTCGGGGATAGCAAGGAAGCACACTCCCTCAAAACTCGGGGAGGAATGCCATCCGGGCCACCCGCCTTCCTAACGTTCGTAGATTTCAGGAGCCCATGCACCCGATCGAATGTAATCACAGGCAAAGGCATAGAACACCTGAGAGGAGAAGGAGGAGGATGAGGAATGCCAGAATCGTCCAGGGTTGAGTTAGAGGAAAATAGGAGGCCGAAGAGATTGGCCTTTTCAGTTGGAGAATTAGCAACAGAACCATCAGAGCGAATAAGAGGAGGAAAGACAGATTTACAGAAGTTGTTTGTTATCTGATTAGGAAATCTTTTGACGTATATTTCATTTTAGGTAAGCGAGGATGGCGTTTTGAATGAAAGCTCTTCGCTTTCCTCGTCGAAGAGTATCCCTGCAACGATTTCTAGCAGAATGAAAATTAGCAAGAGTGATAGGAGAACGAGAATTTTTCCACTCCCGATACGCACTGTCTCTAGCCTGAATGGCCAGAGAACAAGCACGAACGAACCATGGATTATGAGGAGATAGTCGAAGAAGGATTGAACCTGCCCATCCCATCAACGATTATAGCTCCACCTTATCGGCAGAAGTCGAAGCGTCACCAGAGACAAAGCAGTCATTCCAATTATAGTTAGCGTAGAAGCAACGCAAGGCCCCCCCCAATCGGCCCGATCAAAGTGCCAGAAAAAACGCGTAGGGCAGGATGGAGCTGTTGGAGAGAAAGTTTTAAAATTAAGAGATATAAGGTTGTGGTCAGATTTACCGATAGGAGCGAAAGTGGTGTATTTTAAGAAAGAAGGACTAGTGGTGAAACATAGGTCAAGTGTGTTCAAGAATTGGTTAGGACGATCCGGAATGTGTGTGGGTTCTTTAATTAGTTGCTCCAGATCGTTGAGAATGCTGAATGATTCGGCCTCCTCCCAACCTAACATCGGTACTGTAAGGACCCAGCCCTTTCAGTGTTGTGTACATTGAAATCCCCTAAATAGAGGACCTCAGTATTTGGATGAGAAGATATAACAGTTTCGTGAGAAGTAGTAAGATATTCAAAAAAGGCGTGAAAATCTGTTCTGTTAGGAGAACAGTAACAGAAGCACAAGATTATTGTAGTAGAAGGAGAAAGATTTTAAGCCATGAAATCAAAATTAGGGGAGATTCGAGATTCACGAGACGTGTTACAGGAGTGTTTATGTTAGACATAGGCACATACTCACCCTTTAGACGGAAATCTTATGATAAGCTTGTGTTGAATACATTAACCGAGTTAGAGGAATGACATTCTTAGCCAATGTGAGTCTCAGAACAAGAGCAAAAGATTAGGGTTAGAGTTAGAAAGGTGGTGTTCCACGGAAGCTGAGTTAGAGCTTAAGCCGCGGATGTTGGTGAAGTCAATAGAAAGCCCACACCTACCCGAAACTGCAATCACATACACACACCACAACCATAAAACAAAAGCAAAGACAAACAGAAAAAATAAAACGAGAATGCGTGATAAAAAATGATGATACACCTAAACACATAAATTAAAAGTTTATATTCAAAAATTAATTCAAATCCCATATATGTATAGAAAAAGTTAGAAAATTTTAAAAAGGTAAAATTTGTATACTAGAATATATCAGGATATAAAAAGTTAAACTACACAATCTACATACTAAACTAAAACACATTAAGATCTATACGACATACATACATACATACATATATATATATATATATGATATATATATATATAGTATAAAATATATATATATATTAATATATAATATATATATATATATATATATATATATATATAATAATATATTTATATATTATATATATTATATATATATATATATATATATATATATAATATATATTTAGTATATATATATATATATATATATATATATATATATATATCTATAATATATATATATATATATATATATATAATATATATATATATATATAATATTCTTGTATATTAAATAAGTAATAATATAGTATATACATATATAAACATATTTATATATATTCTTTATATTTATAATCAATATACAACTATATATATATGATATATTATATAATATATTATATATATATATTATATATATATATAGTAGTTCAAGTGATTTGAGTAAATTTTTTGTTTCAGATTTAAAACGAAAAAAATTAAGGGTAAAATTAAAATCATATTGAGGAAAATGTTTTAATAAATTTAATAATTCAAATATTAGTGAAGATCAAAAATTAGAAATTCCTTAACACAGAAAAAGAATATATATATATATATATATATAATATATATATAGATATATATATATATATATATATACTATATATATATATATATATATATATATATATATATAATATATATATATATATATATATATATATATATATAACTATATCATATATATATATATATATATATATATCTATAATATATATAATATATATATATATATATATTACTATAATATATAAATATATATAATATATATAATAATATATTATATATATATTATATAGGGTGATTTCAAAACCTCTGCGACAAACTCAGAGGGCTGATAGAGCAAACGATAAGGAACATTTATTGTTAAATAACCTATGTTGTATGACGCTTCGTTTTCAAAGTTACGGACGATTGAAGGTACACTAGTTTATGTTGTGTGACGCGTCGCATGTAGGTTACCGACGATTTGGTTACTTCCCAATTTTTAATGTTTTTGTTCGTGGCGCACAATGTGTGTGCCGCTTAACGTCTTTCGAAACACGTGGCAAGTACTTTAACCTTGCCCAATTCATCGTTATCTCAGTACAGTGGTAGGGAGGATTACGAATGGATCACTACACTTTCCCGAGTTTAACCGACATGATAATGTGTTACAGTGCGGCGAACGGAAATGGAACAAGACGCAACCTCATGTACCGGGAACGGTTTCCACACAGAAATCACCCCACCACACAATGTTTGTTTCGCACTTCATCAGCGTCTTTCGAGATAATGGACCCTTCGTCCCCGGTGCATTGGTGGAAGACCGTAATACGAGGACTTCTGCGTTTGAAGAAGAGGTGCTTGAGAGAGTCGCCAACGACCCGTCGACTAGCACACGCGCCATTGCCTATGCCATGGGTTCAAATCAGTCATCTGTGGTTCGGGTCTTGCCAGACGCACAGCCTCCATGCATACCACCTCAGAAAGCTACAAGGACTTGAGCCAAACGACTTCGCACCCCGTGGTGCGGATTTGCCCCGGTGGTTTCTGCAACGAGCATCGATACCTTTTTGTTTTCTGCCTTTCCTCCCATGTCTTGTTACCGATGAGGCGTGATTCACACGTGATGCATACTTCAAAAGCAGAACAGCCACCATATGGACGTTAGGCATATCCGCACACAATGTTCATCAGAGTTCAACCAGCGCGAATTTAACCTTAAACATCTGGGGTGGAATTCTTGGGGATTATCTGCTGGGACCTGTCATCATTCCACACGTTTGGATGGACCTGCGTACCTGCAACTACTCCAGAACACGCTTCCGCAGCTCATGGACGACATACTCCTTG